>JAODUH010045386.1:0-19891 GCA_027564835.1 Typhlichthys subterraneus
TTTCCTCTCTCTCTCTCTCTCTCTCTCTCTCTCTCTCTCTCTCTCTCTCTCTCTCTCTCTCTCTCTCTCGATGATCAATCAGGAGGGCATGATCTGACTAGGCTTGAAGCAGCTGTGTTTTGTGGCAACTACAGTAGTATTGCAGCAGAAAGAACTGGTTCGCACACCCCATTCATAAATATGTAAATGTTTTACTGAAACGTTATTTTCCATCCAGGACTGGCTCACATGAAGCTTCATAATATTCCCTTGGTGCTCATGTACATAGACCCTATATAACAATAGACAGTTTGGACGATTCTTTTTTATGATGTAGGCTAACAACCATGCAACACACAGTTCTATGCTTGTGCCTGCTACTGTCATGGCAACAGCCGGGGCCAAAGTGAGCAGAGAATCGATGATGTTAATGCTGACTATTCAACAAAACAATGATGTAAATATATTTTATAGTCATCCTCGACTAAAACAAATCATCTAGATGTATTTGGTGTCATTCTGCATCACATTCACTTATTATGATGGAGACCTCCAGTTACAGGTTGTGACGTGGTGGTACTACGCATGCACCATTGGAAGTGACTTCCAAGATGGCGCAGCACTGCACCAATAAGCAAAGCCCTTTGGAAGTACGAGCCGCCATTTATTCCATGTGTACATGTATCTATTTACATACTGTATGTATGCATGTACAGTATATTCCTATGCTCCACTATTCCTATGCTATATTCCACTTGCTGAAGCAAAACTTATTTAGGTAGAATACAAAACAGCACCAATCACTCACAGTATAGCAGGAGGAGAAAGGGAGCTTCTTGATAGGCTTCTAGATAAAAGAATGGATAGACACTATAAAACATAAAAGAATAGTAAAAAGAGAGATATCATGAAATGGATATAGAATGCCAAGAGCTACTGTACACACACAAAAAGCCATGTGCATGTAGGTCACAAGGCACAATGAAGTCAATATACATAGCCAGCAATGGAACCAACTAAATAGACTTCATTTGGGTAACAAATGAGCCATGGCAAAGAAAAGCCATCTGTCATTATTTTGCACACTGGAGCAGGATATGAATGACTCTTAAGAACATCATTTATTAAGGCTGTGAGTATTACGATGTACACTGTACTCTAAGGATGTGGACCCTCTTAATATGTACAAATGCACCACCGCTGGTCATGAATCAGTACGCAGAGCCTCAGGTCCCCTGGGACAGTCTCACAGAGAAAAATGAACTGCGGCCATGGTTGCAGCACTGCCACCAGTGGAGATGTTATCTCGCTATTCCAGGCATTGGGTTTAATCAGTGTTATTTACCATACTGTACCAGAGAAATACTGTATATACTGTATGACTCAAGGTGTATTCCAGCAGCTCTGCTACCAACAGATCGGTTTCCCTGGACTCCAAATAGTTGCGTTTGTTGCTTCCACCCTCATCCCTTAACACATACTTCTTGTTTATATGCTAAACTATTTTCCCACTTGTATTTAGTTTCTCTGTTTTTAATGTCCACTGCAGTAAGTAAAGTCATTTTATCTATTCATACTTTCAAGGTGCAGCTAGTTCCTGGAGCAAATTTGAATTGTTTCAACTTTTGTATTATCTGTCTTATTACTTTGCATGTATTTGCAATGGAGCTCAGCTGTGTATCTTTGAACAACTTCAATTAAATTAATTCTCTGTAGCAAGCCAGGTGTTGTTGCTGTGCACCATTCAAATATGGCAGAAGGGTTAGTTGATGCATCTGTTTAGAATCATCCCACAGCATTGGGGACTTCTCATGCTAAATTACAAACAAATAGCTGCTGCCTTGGCCTGTTTTTGGCCAACAATAAAGCATGTAATTATTCTGTAAACATACATGAAGGCTAACTGATATTTACCTTGCAAATATTTGTTCCTATCAAGTCAACACAGCCATGTTGAACCCAGACTGCTTTTATCATGTGCCATGAAAGTGGCAGTCTTTGTTGCTGTGTAATTGTTTGTGCAGCACTGGCACCGACTTCACAGTATTGTCTCGGCCACCCTGTTACCACTGGAGAGAATTAGTCATGAAATCGACCAATAGGATGTCAGAATGTTATGCAATCATTTATCAAAACAAGACCAGTGGCTGGTATGTCGTGACTAATCATATATAGGGAACCTTTTATCACAAAGACAAGACGGCAACAAATATCAATACAAAAAAATGGTAGCGTCTGCCCAATAATATTGAGGTTTTAGACATCTTTCTAAGCTTCTTTTTCATTTCCATTTTATTCATTCTGTTAAAAGAATAATTGAAGATGGATTTGGTCTGCATAGATTTCCATAATAGCTTTTAGTAATTTTCCTGATCTCAATCTGTCAGTCAGTCCTCCCACTTCAGAGCTGCACACATCACTGTGGAGGTGTGAAAGTCCCTTCAAACATCATTAGGGCTGTTGTTGCATTGCGGTATCATCTGGAAGTTTATGATCAGCAAAGAAAATCCAAACGCGCAAGCTATATGCCCAAATTGATGTTGATAAATGAGTCCCAATAGCCTTTACATGGAATACGAGTGCCACTTAATGCTATGGTGGAAACACATTTTATACAGCGACAATATGTCAGTATGAGATTCAGTAAAGCTATTCACAGGAGGTGGCTTACACAATACATATAAACACTTCCCTGCACGTGATCAGTTTTAAATGAACCAGGACTAAACATTATTCTCAGAAGGCGAGCTGTATAACATAACAATTTAGGATAAATATTATAAAACAAGTGACTAAATGCTCTATAGATCAGTGTACAGTATCAAATCAGTATTATCAACTCATATATTTGTTTGGGTGGGTTTTGCAAAAACAACAACATTAAATGAAACTTTATAGACATTTTTATGGCTGTTAAAACAGTGGTAACTTTTGGTCTCCTACAAGGAGTGATTTACAAGCATGGGTGTGTGTGTTATCAGAGTGGGCTCATTGTATTATAGTTTTATGGAATACAGCCCTAGGACTCATTCTGTTAAAGGATTCAGATATGTGGATTCCAATGTAATCAAATCTTGAAGTGGCACGACTTGTTATCTCCTTTCCTTCCATGAGGAAATTGTTTCACTTCAAAAGATACTCACTGGTGAGAAAAAGGAAACGAGAGAATGATTCCCACTCATCATTAATGATGATAAGTGCTCTCTTTAGATGGATTGGAGGGTGCAGACTAGTGGGGTTCTGATTTGATTGCTGAATCGGGACTAAAATGATAATAGCTTTGTGCAACTCTACAAACACTTGGTTGATTTGGAAAAGTATCTTGTTAGTCCATTAGGAGTGGACCATATTTTTGTAGCAGTAGAGAAATTGTGAAAACCAACTTTAAAGTACACCAGAAATGTACCCAGAGCTCACAATGTGCCCTCTTGAAAGTACATGTGGTTGTCTATGAGCATTGTAAGGTGAAGGAGTACTACAGAGGCAAACCACTCTGGTGAGGGAGTGGCAAACCAAAATGTGTTAGTAATGGATGGATTCAACCACAAGGGTAACTATGGGCAAATGTTGAGGAGTGTCCCTTTAAATGTGCTAATAATGCACCACTCAATTTGCTTAAATAAGAGTTCAGTGTCCATGGCAACAGAGTCATACAGATAGTAGACTAGGGTAGGGTACAGATGTTGAGAAGAGTTGTCTGCCACCTCCCAGATGTCTGGCCATGGAATGCTGAGCCACGTCTCTTTTCCTATAAAATGATTCCTTTTTAATTTTGAGAGCACCTCTGGAGGTGTTTGAAAATTGTATTGTGCTGGTTTTGTTTACATTGCTTTCCCCTTTTCAATTCCAATTCCAATAAGAAATATTAGCCCCTAAACTAGAAAATACTACAATACATCAGCGGCTAACTAGTTATCCCTAAAGCTGCTTTTACCATATAGTAAACTAACATGATTAATATTGTGAATTGTTAATTAAACTCTTGTTTCCATCAAGAATATTGGCAGAGATGTGGTCACTAACAGTCCAGCAAGATAAGAGCGCTTAAAGTTTAAACCCAAGTGTACAACACACAAGGGCTGCCATCGCCTTTTTCGTCACCTATCACAGCTACATAACATGCCATGCCCTCTGTCACAGATGAATGACAGGCTGACGTTAAATGAAAAAAAAAAAAGCAGGACACAGAAATGTATTATATTTCAGGGGTGTTATAGTTTATTTGGTCTCATCTCATTCTGCATCTTTACTCAGTATATACTTGTTTCCACAGGTTAAAACTCAATATTCACAAGAAAATGAAAATCACATACAAACATGATCTCGACGCACAACAATAAAAAGTTGATTAGGCCCAGCCCAGCGCGAGATTCAACAAACACGTATTGTCAACAACAAAGTTCAAAGCCTGACGGCGAATCCCTTGCTCATACGTGTGCAGACACAACAAAGGGGATTTGCAATGTTGGTGCCAGTGAAATACAAACATAAAATAGACTAAAATAGACAAGATGGGTACCAAGACAAGGAGGTCAAGCTTAACATGCCATCTACAAATAGTACAAGGCCTAATCTCTGCCTATTACAGGTACACAGCAGTTATTTTGATTTTTTTGTCAGAATTCATCATCCTCCTCCAAAAAGATTAATTATCTGGTTTGAGAATTCGCACAAATATAACCTCTTATAGTTCTACAAATTTAAACAGCAATTATAAACACATTTTGTTGATGGTAATTCACTCCATCTTGTGTGATACTTAAATACTCCAGTGAAGACCTTTTCTAGAGAGGTTTTGTTCAGAAAGACAACCTATCCATCATCCTGATGTAGACTGTCTCAAAAGTAACCTTTAAAAATTCTTAAATCCAGTGTGTTAGAAGATGGCCATGCTTAAATAGATGCTTCCACATTTTCTCCCCTTTATGACACTGCCCTGGCTGTCTTGTAGAGAGGGCCATCATATGAAAAACTATTTTACAATACAGCTATGCTGTGATTTGAAGAAATTTGACAATATGCAAAGGATTTGTACAGTCCAATCTGACGATTCTTTATCATTCAGGTTACGGTTATTTATTAATTTGTGAAAACATTTACCAATTGCACACATTTTATTTGTGTAAATTTCATAATGCAACTTAAGTCAGTACAGCCGTGGCGATAGGGCTGTGTTATGATATGAAGCAGAGGTTGACAGGCCCCAGATTTTTCTGTTTACAAATAAACATGAACTTAATAACAATACAGAAAGCAAGCATTTGCTGTTGCCTTGGAAATGAATTAGTCCGCCCTTTTGCTGCAGTCATTTGTTCAATTTATACTGTAAATGTTGTCACAGGGGAAGGATAGCAGATGGTGACCTTGGATTGGCAGAGTAAAAGAAAGACGAACAATATTCATACTTAGATACAGAAATCTAGTTTAGGCACCTGGTGATGCCTTTAGCCATAACAGATTTAGTCAGCAGCTTGACTTTGGGGCTGGCCACGGCCTTATGGTCACCAAAGTCATATTTGATAATTTCATCTCGGAGAGCTAATTCCCAACAATGGCCTGAGAAGGTGTTTCAGTTTAAGTAGAGGAAAAGGAGAGGAGTTGTGTGGTGGTGTTACTGCACCTGGCTGAGAGAGACAGAACAAGTACATCTGTATTGTCTGCTCAATTTAACAACAAGCATAGTGAAACAACAGGCAAAAGAAAGTCAAGGGAATGCTAGAGCATATATAACACAACTTGAGCATTTGTTGAATTGCTCTGCCAAGATAAGACTGAAGAAATAAAATAAATGAGATGTAAACTTGAGGTGGCTTGTGTTATTGCCCAAATCTTTGCTGAAACCTTCCCTAATTCTCTCAGGAAGCATGAAGCATGCCTCCAGGGAGACTGAAGAAACTTTAGAAGTAAAGCTAGAACGAATGGAGACAGTAAGCCCTTGGGATTGACTTGCAGGTGCTTCTAAGTCAAATATGTGTAATGCTTACATGCATAATAATGTCTAGTTTCTGTGGGGGGAAACAAATTAAAGCATTTATAGGCCTCAAATTAACATGATTACATGCCTTTTCTAATTTAATAAAAGAGCCCAGCGTTGATAGGTGACTGCTTGGGTGCGAGCTGTGATTCATTCAGATCCAGCCCATGTCAAAACATGGGCAAAATTATAAAACTGATGCCATTCTTTAGATGCCATGCTTAACGTGTGATGTGCTAACACCTACTTTGACTGTTAATCAACCTAAAGTACACTACATTTCTCTGCAGTTGTGTGAAGTTGTAGTTAAATATTGACTCAATCTAGTCTAAATCGTGCGGTTACCTTGCAATACCCACAGTGCGTTCATGAAGTGAAGATGGCAAAGCAGGTTACTTTTAGCTTTATGAGATGGTGTGCGGTGGATTGGCTACAGCATGGCTGTATAACAATCAATGCTAGGTCAACACTAGAATGTGCCTTTATCTTTTCTAATGAACCGTCTATTTGTCCCTTAAATGGTGTGACTCGTGCATTTAGAATGACCATAATTGTCTTAACTGCCGATTGGGTAGAAGGCCTCACTGAAACAGGAGCGCCCTTGGCCAGATATTGGCCTAGTTGGCTCTGTTCAACTCTCCTGTAGAGAATTGAGTTTGGCTCTCCCTGTCAATGTGGGCATGGGACACCAATTTGCAGTGACGGATGGGACCATGCCTGCAAGAGCAGCGCGTCACAAACAGCTCATCAGGAGTTTCTTATTGGAATGCTGGCTGTCAGCCATGTTAAGACCGACTGCAGCACCACAGGGTTGACAGCCAACCAAAATTTGAATGGCCTCATTCACAGAATACTTTAAAACAACATAGCCACAGTTATGAGTGTGCAGGGAAGACTGTGATTTTTGTGAAACTTCTTTAAAGCAGTAAGTTAAAAAAGATATTCCATCAATGTTAACCCAAACTTGACAACTGAACTGGTTTTATAGTTAAATGAAATGCACAATTCTGCATCCACATATTTACACTTTGCAAATTGTATCCATCGTTTGAATGACAGCGAACATCGTTGACTATACTGTAATTTGAGAAAGTCAATTGGACTATTTCTGCACACCTTGATGGAAAGCTATATGGAACCGTTCCACATTTATTTCACATGGGGATTTGTCTAGTGCTAGAGAATAGGTACAGTATGACATAAATGGCAGCGTAAAATGGATACCTAACAGACACTTACTGAAATAATCTTGCAGTCTCGTCAATAACCACCATTTCTCACTAAGACAAGTCGGACTGTAACGCCAATTTATGGGCAGTTGCGGTCTTTATCTTAATGAGAAACAAATTCAATCAATTCCAACAATTAATCATTCTGCAACAATTAATCACAAGGCATTCCACAAATGTTTAGTAGCAGCGTAAGTCAAAATGTAGATAAGAGGGGAATATTGAATAAATCGTATTAAATAGGAATTGAATAATAAACATTTAAGGTCAAAATTAAGCTAGACATGGAAAAACATTCAACATTTTGTTTGTACAGTGTTCATAAAATAGGGTTAATACTTATAATACACCTGTACTTTCTCTGTAACTTCAGCATTCAAAGGCCTACTTGTAGAAGAGACAGTCAGTCAGCTTCCTAGATACGTTAAAAGTGACAGTTTACCAAATACTGCAACCAAATGATTGATCCTGAACATTCTGGATATTTGTATACTAGGGTCGAGGGTTTAAAAGCTAATTAAAGCTTTTACAGTGTATATTCTTGTCACTATTGATATATTAAGACTAGCCAATGTTAAAATAGGGCACATGCTTTGACTTTGCATGATCTGGATAGATAAGTATAAATGTGGATCAAAATCTAATTATTGAACACAATAGTATCATACCAATTCTGTTCGATATACATTTCAGCAGCTGTTGACAGTTTTCAACCGTCAATTCTTGGTCTTTGAAATAGTAAATTCAAATAATGGCTCATAACATTGGAACTTAATTGCTTACTGTATATGTAAATATCCATGTGTGTTTTAAGATGCAAGATACATATATTGCCAAGCTCTTGAGGAAGACAGAAAGGCATTTATAGTCAGAGTGAATTAATTAAGCAAATATATTGGTTATTTGTTAATGGACTTTTCGCAAGGCTAATTCTCATTATCGGCTTCCTCTGTTCATCAGCAGGATTATTAAGCTAATCACAAAGCTTTCCCCTCTGGAGGCAAGGTTTGTGCTCTTGAATGGAACAAAGCTGTTATTGTGTTCCAATGATATGGCTTCCCATCAGTATTTATTCTTTGTAACACGCTAATAAGAACAGAAAAAGTGGTATTATGTTTTAACTGGTCTCGTGCTGTTGTTAAATGCTTGACCTACACTAATTACTTTCTTAACAGACACTAGACAGTAGAGAACCAATCATGACTGAAGTTGCTTAGAAAATGGCAGTGAAGGGGAACTGAACTATAAAAAGCTGAAGAGTGTTAAAACCTGGGTCAGTTATTTTTTATTTTTTTTGTATTTAATAATAATTTCAATTTGTTTAAACCATTTAGACTACAAGGTGGATGTGATTATTCCATTAATGACAAATTACGTGGGTTGTGATAGAAAGTGGATTTTAAAATATTAAATTTCGGCGACATCTTGAACCATACCACCCGCGTGAAACCTCTATGAGGGTGAAAGCAATGCCAAGAATTAAATGCTAATTATAATTGACCTGGACTTGTCACATTCTTCAGCCATATTTCCTGAGCCCTGCTCCCTGCCTGCCTGCCAAGTGAAAAAGGCCATACCCAGCCTGGAATGTTCCCCGGAATGTTATTGGAATGTTTTCTGTTTCCAAGTGAAATGTCTGCTTTATTGTTTGTTTTGGATTGTATGTGCAGTGGAATTCCACAAGCTAGTGGCCTGAATAACCACTCCCATAATGCAAAGCGGGCACCATATTACAATACATGCTCTCCTTACAGTGAGTCAACCACACAGACAGGAAAAAAAAAAAACGTTATTTTTTGTTTGTTTTTCTCGCTTTGAGTAATTATGCAAATTGTATAGCAGGTTTCAGTGTCCACGGAGAGGTAAATGGCATTGTCGGCCTCTGCATTGTCTCGACGCTTGAAAAGGGCAGGGGCAGATCAAAATATGAGCAATCCATTTAACATGAGGCAAGGATGCATGATCTCTGTTCTGTGACAAAGGGACAAAGAGAAGCTGAGTGGTGTTGTGAGGGAGCGGGGAGAGGGGATATGAATATAGTGGCCTGAAACAAACAGACCCCGCACACTTGGTTCACAGCCCCAACCCCCACAATTCCAATGCACCACCAACAGCCTTTTACTGGCTTGCTGGTTTCCAAGGAAACAGAGATCCCATAGCTGACACTTCCATCAACTGTTTGTGTGATGTGATGTGTGTGTGTGTGTGTGCTTGTAGTATTTCAAATCCTTGTCAAAATACCGGACAAGGCGGGGCGCATGGCTCTGGGCTGCCAAGAAGTCCATTGGCGGTTCAGGTGGGCTTAGAACCTGTCGTCCCTGAGCTGTGTGGGGGACTTGAAGGGCTTCAGGCCCAGGGTCTTGCGGGGGCGCGCTCTCTCCTTGGTGCAGGCCGCCCAGCCCAGGTCCACCAGGGGCGAGTCCGCCGGGTTCAGGGTTGCCAGGCGACACGTAGGCAGCGTGGGCGAGCCGCTGGCAGAGCAGGGGGCGGAGCGCGACGCGGGGAATGGGGGCGAGAAGGGGTCAAAGGGCGAGGATGCCTCCGGGACGCACCCAGGGTCGGCCCGGAGAGCAAAGGGGTCGCAGTCCGGCGAGGGGAAGGGATCACAGGTGGTGAAGGGGTTGTTGGGGGACGGCTGGAAGCCCCGGGGTCTCCGGCCGCCTCCGCAGCCTCGGCCACCGGCGGAAATGAAGCTCCAGGGGTCGATGCGAGGCCGGACGGGCGAGGGCCGAGGACGAGGGATGACGTTGACCTCCAGGCGACGGGTCTTGGGGCTCCAGAGGTGGGGGTCTGGACACAGGGAGAAGGGCGCCGTGGGCTTGTCGTCTGGGTCCATGGTGTCCTGACACAAGGGCAGGTCCAACACTGGCGAGAAGATACACAGATTCTGTGTCAACGCTGGTACACTTTGACTTACAAAAGACCAATCCTTTAGCTGTCAGAAGCCAAACATATTCATAAATCAAAATGGTCTCAACAGTGTCAGGATGGGAGCTAATCGTTTGAGAATATTCATTAGTAAAAGGTTATGAACAAAGAAGACCAAGGTGAGCATTATCAATGCCTTATCTATTTGATTATGCAATGCAAACCTTCATAATTAAAATTTTAGTTTTTACCTTCATCACTAAACCTTCCTATATATTCTTAAAAATATTTCTTCTAATGTATGTAGTTGATAATTTTGTCATATTTATTCTTAAATAACTTGACTTACTACAGTTTTCTGCAGAATGTACATTATATTTCAAGCAAATACTGTAGAATACCATTTGTGAACAAAAAGGTCAGCTATACTGCAATAATTGATGCTGTATTTTGAGCAACATTGAGAACGTTGCTGCAATTAGCCTACTCTAAATCTGACAAATAAATGTTCCGATGATTGATGTTTGTTACAGTTTTTGGAAAACCGTCAAGTGTAAATTAGCAATAAACTCATTAAACTTCAAATTAAATTAGTATGAGCAATCATTTGCACTTTGTGTAATGTGGAATATCGCCAAAATTATAGTTTCAACTTTACATCTCTTGACATTGCTGCCAGCCTGCTAAACTATTTAGTCGACAAGAAAAAGCAATCAAGAGTCATGTTGTTGTCCAACATGTTAGATAAACCCATGACATACACTCACTTTCAAGGCCCCAGATATAACGTTTTCCTGTAAGCTATGTCTGTCAACACATCTAAGCCTGAGTCATTGTGGTAAATACAAACGTAATGAAAATGCTCAGCTAAAAATCTGTGTTCAACTATGGAGTGCTTTGCCTCTGCACGTCTGTTGTAATGAGTACATGTGCTTTGTGTGATTACTATTGTTAGTGATGAACAGGCAAAGCATGTGTGCCTGGTACCAGAGAGCACAACTACACAAAAAGCTGTGGAAGATTCTAGGCTTTCTTAGGCAAACGCAGCAGGCACATATTGAGTGTGAAATGGAACCCAAGGGCACTCTTAAAGCTCTCTAAAAGCCCACTCGCTGCTAAAACACCCAATACCCTCACTTTCATCATTACTGACTCTAAATAGTGTAATTTCATGTCTTTTAGGCAAGTTAGAAACACATATTCAGAGGTAGGTGTTTAGTGTGCGTGTGTTTGTGTTGGGGGGGTGAGGGTGTCTAAATGTATGATATCCAACGTCTAGCTAGGAAAGCAAACTAAAACTTTAGTGTTTGTTTTGTAACACACTCACTCACAGTGGGGAATTGAAAACACGATGTGTGATATTCCCTATAGAGCAGTGCATAAACACAAATAACATCAATATATAATCATTCATCTAAAAATGATGAGACACTATAACATTTCTATTGACAAAATCCATTAAAATTGGCCTTGTGACCTGTTTTATGTGTTACATTGTATAAACCCACATAACAAGCATGAATGTGTACTCATCCTGGTGATTGACTATGGTTACCTTCATGACATGCATTTATAATGCAATTCAGGCAAGAATGATTGGCCCTTACCTGAAGAGCCCCCTAGTGGAATGTTAACTATTTACATGCCAGAATACTAGTTCCAGAGAGAACCCGTGACTAATTGCAGTGAAGTAGGTAGCGCCAGATATTACTGTTCCTGTCATATGCAAAAAGACATTTGACATAAAAAAAAGGCTTGGACATACGGCTTGCCATAAAAGCACAGATTACGGATTATTTCGTAACCCCGGCACATTTCAAGGTCTGGGATGTATTTATTCATAAACTGTGCTGGTGTGCTGGTGAAACATGCAAGCAGAAAGACCAGAGCATGGGCCACACTGGGAGCCCAAGGCTCATAGATGAGTGAGGGCCATGAAGCAACAGAAGGGCTTCTGTGGCACAAGTGGCACCACATGGTAATGATGGTTACAGGAGCAATGTGTCTCAACACACACACGCCCTGCTGTGCACACAGAAGCCTGGCGAGATGGATCCTCATGTGATCATGATATCTTGAAACAAGTTGCCTTGCGAGGTCAACAATGACCATCTGGCTGCTTTTAGTACAGTGTAGAAGCGGTCTTCTCATGAAAGACCAGCAACACCACAAGTTAGGGCCAGTGTCCAGCAACACGTTTTTACTGCTCAGAGCACACAACCTAATTTTCAGTCTTCTGGCAATTCCGCATAACATTGTTGTGGACGTCAACATTAGTAGGTTATGGCTATAGTATGTGAATAACTTTGGTTAACTTCAGAAAGGCTAGCTAAAACGATGGAAATCATGGACAGGATTGATTGCCATGGTTGACACTGTTAATATCGTATGTCCCGATCCCTGCTCCATTTTAATTGGCCTACAAGAGAGAAGTGATATTGGCGAGTCCAGAGCTATTCCAAATGTTGAAAGCTCTGGGAGTGCAGCGCTAAACAACGGTGAGCTCCTACAGTGTTTCTGCATCGACAGCGCTCAGCACTGTAAGTGCTGAACTCCATCGGGTTTGTATTAAGAGTAGACTGTTAGCACTGACTGCTATCAGTCAGTGCTAATAGTGTGTTTGGTGAACACTGGGGTGTCACAATATCAGATTTTCACTGTACGATTATCGTGGCCAACATGATTCACAATCGATATTATCGCAATATCTACAGTATATATAAATAATCCTATAAATTAAATCCATCTTCAACTTTATTTATTGTGTGTTTTGTTGTGTGAGGTATCAAAGTTTTTTATTTTTCATTGTAGTAGCAGCAGATGTCCAAAAGATAGGGTGGTGTGAAATCCTTGACAGGATTTCAGCTTTGTTACTCAGTACTAGTACTATGTGACGCAATGTTTATGTTTTCCATGGAAAGGCAATCTGATGCCTAGAGACCAACAATGCAAGGTAAAGAAGCACAAGTTAACCTTATTAGTTGCTTTTGATAACAATCTCTTTGGGATTGGAATATTGAGACTTTAAAATGTGTTGACATTGGCAATGGGGCTACACATGTGCTTTCTAGCTCAGGGCAGGCTATGACTTATGAACCAAAAAGCTTTTCCAGTTTCCTGAATACACCAACACGTCACAGGGAGCTAGCCGTGTCTTTTAGACATGGTAGAAACAAAAACAACTTCAGCGGTTTAATATAACAACCGGAGCTGCACTGATAACTTACCTGTGTGCGCACTTCCGGTCGACGCCCACCTATTTCACCTGAATGTGTGTCTCATTCATAGAACTAAATGTTTCATTCTACCTAGCCTGCCACTCTCTCCTGAAACAACCTCACACTATATTTAAAGTTGTGTGTCCGTCAGGCGTATCCGGAGGCGCGATATTGTTGGACGATATTATGTGTATTTTCATCCATCCATTCATCTTCATCCGCTTATCCAGAGTCGGGTCGCGGGGGCAGTAGCTCCAGCAAGGGACCCCAAACTTCCCTTTCCAGGGGCCTCCTCCCAGCTGGATGGGCCTGGAACACCTCCCAAGGGAGGCGCCCAGGGGGCATCCTTACCAGATGCCCGTACCACCTCAACTGGCTCCTTCCGACGCAAAGGCGCAGCGGCTCTACTCCGAGTTCCTTACGGATGGCTGAGCTTCTCACCCCATCTCTAAGGGAGACGCCAGCCACCCTCCTGAGAAAACCCATTTCGGCCGCTTGTACCCGTAATCTTGTTGTTTCGGTCATGACCTCATGACCATAGGTGAGGGTAGGAATGAAAAATTGCACGGTAGATCAAGAGCTTTGCCTTCCGGCTCAGCTCTCTATTCTTTTCTTTTTTGTGTATTTTCAGCACAATATTTTATATCATCACGGTTATCATCGATACCGGTATATCGCGACACCCTTAGTGGACACAGGCCCGTGTCCTCTGCAGTCACAAGAAGGGAAGCCAGTCCCATTGCATTCACAATGACAAGCTGCCTACAAGCATGAGCACTCTGACACTGACCTAGTTGAGATGAGAGCAGGCCATGGCTGGACCTCCTCCGCCTGGTGGCTTCCAGGTGCCAGGCCTCACAGCCCAGCTCCCCATTGGTGGGATGGGGGCTGGGGGCCAACTCCCCAGGGCTGGCCCTCACATGATTCAGCGGGGCCCTGGGGCTGTGGGGGCTCCCCGGCGTCCGCCGATGGCCTCTCTCCCGGGGGTTGGGGGGTGGCGGCGTGAGGGGCAGGGGCTTGACCTCTGGAGGGTAGAGGGCCAGCTCCAACAGCAGCCTGGGTGCTGGCTCCGACACGGAGAAGGTGACCAGGTCATCCACGATGGGAGGATCGAAGGCAAACGTAGGTTTAGGGGCCGTCAAGTCTGCTTGGGAGGGGCTGCGCTGGCAGTGACCCGGGGGCGGGGGGTTGCTTCTAGGGGGGACCCGAGGGGGCACGTCCAGGCAGCGACCCAAGGCAACGGAGGCCAGGAGGGAGCCTCCAGCCAACAAGGCCCGGTGGGTGCTCTTGACAAGGCCACCGAGGGAGCCCCTCTCTGGCCTGGGGGAGCCCCCACCCTCGCTGCCAGAGTCTCCCTGGGGTAGAGGCAAGCTCTCCTTCAGCGAGGAGCCTGGGGAGACAGGGACGGACAGAGAGGTGGGGAAGATTAAAACACATTTGTCTTCTTCTTGGGTTTTCAAATACCAGGGAAAACTCAACGGACAGTCAGCTACTATTTATCATTCACACTCAGGCCGGTGTGAGTTATTACTGTAACTAAATGGAATGTATACAAGCTGGTGGCAAACAGGGTTTGTCTACCGTTCTGTGTGGGGGGAGGGCTGGGAGTTGAAGGTCTGTACTCCTCAAAATCATCCTTGGAGTCTCTGTTCTCGTTGCTGTCCATCTCTAAGAGTTTGGCTCTCATCGACAGACTGGAAACAGCGTATACATATACATGAGTTCTTATAACAAGACTGATGGCAAATGAGAATACTAAATGCATGTGTATTCTAAAGGTAGGCTGGTTAAGGAAGTAGGTTTGAAGTGTTTTTACCTGCTTTCCTGGGGGCTCAGCCGCAGGACTTTGGGGCTCTTGGGACTTTTCGGACTCTGGGGCCGCCAATGGGTGCATAATCTTAAGTCACCATTGGTCTGCTTAAGTGGAGGGGTCTCAGGGGGCCACATGGAGCTCAGTCCAAACATCCTGCTATTATCACTAGGACTGACTGTGAGAGGAATCAACATCACAATGGGAATCATGAAGCATGATTACAACGGGACTAACATTCTAAGACACAACGAGTTTAACTACAATGTAATTTTGTAAAATACTAAAACTATTAGGGATCAGGCAGGTGCTAGACAACTTGATCACGGACGTTTACAGCTAGACTAGACATATCGGGGAACAAACCCACACAACCACTCGATTGGGATTTGGGACTAGACCATTCTAACCACTACCTTATCTTCTATAATCAAGCCAACCACATCAACACTTTGACTTGAATACACTCTCTGCTTCAGACAAATGTAAACTGAAAAATTCAAACTGACATTTTTCTGTATAATTTAATGTCTTTGAACGGTGTAAAATGTCCTCATGTGGGAAACGGGCTATGTCTAGAAGGTAATCTGCAGGCCAAAGCAAGCATGCTTCACATGGCACAAAAGTGTGGGTGGTGGATGGAAATGTAGTCACCGGGGGAAAGAGGAGGCGACAGTGTGGAGTGCTAAAAGAATCTGGGATTTCGCCTGACGTGGACACACTTTGCCCAAAGCTTTCCAACCCCTCTGAAAGGCTTGCACTGCCAATGCAGTGTGAAAAGACTGAACAGACTGCAAATGTTCAACTAGAGGCAGTCTCAATATCAGAACAAGTCCTATGCACCACACCTTGCAGCATAATGTATCACAGCCCCCATCTGCCATATACAGTAGAATAGTGCTGAGTCTCCCTCACCAGCCCAGGGATATATGTGTGTGTGTGTGTGTGTGTGTGTGTGTGTGTGTGTGTGTGTGTGTGTGTGTGTATATATGGCTACATTTAACTTGACTGCAAATATAGAACTGGACATTAACAGTTAGTAAGGGAGGACTGGGAGCTAAGTAATCTAGCCTAATTGTGGAAATGGACTGCAGGAAAATATGTGAAAATTGCATTGGTCATCACGTTATTTGCTATTACATTTGCTACCTGAATCCCATATTTGAGATGAAACAAAGCATTTTAAGTTAGTATCTGATACTAGCATCGGAGCAAGAACTGAAAAGACTCCTACCACTAAAATAGCTTTAATGTTTACCACTCAAATGTGGTAGAACACCCACAGAACCCACATTTCTGCAGCAGCTCACTGTATGTTTCACAGCTGCCCAGTGTGGGCGGTTGTGGAGAAATGGGAGGTTCAATGGCATGCACAACTCCAAACTATTCCAATGGATTCACATCATAGGTAATTCCGGACACAAATAAAGTGTCCATTTCAACAACACGATAATGCTTAAAAATGCAAAACACGCTCTAAGCATGATAGTCACGGTGTGTGTGACATGTTACTGCGAGGACAAGAATATGTTCACTAAACACATTTTAATGACATTCCGGCTTTGGTAATTGCTATTAAAGAGAGTCATTAGCAATGTCAGAGCATCCAGCCCTCTATTTAATGAATAAATGAAGCTAGCAGATGGTTTGGATTAGCTAACCACTTTTAGAGATAATAAATGTTTCACTGCAATTTGCGCTTTTATGACTGTGGGGGAGACAAACACAGCTCAATGGCACCCCCCACTGACTAAAATATGGATCTGCGGGCATATGGAGTGAAACTTCTGAGAAATGTCTAGAGGAAGTCTGATAATATTTGGACTGGAAATGTCTATTGTTGGGAAAGGGTGTGTGTGAGAGCTAGCAGTGGAGAGCCAAAGAGAGACGGAGAGAGGCCCACAGGAAATCATAGGAGACAAAGAGAGGAGTGGGTGGATGTTGAAAAACAGATATAGGAGGTTGCAACGTGCAGAAGAATATTTCTGTCTGAAGGAGACTGACATCGTATAGACACATGCATTTCCTGAGTGCAGTATTTGTGTGCATGCATGCACTTTGGGCATTTTGTTTTACAGCTGCGTAGGTGTGTGTGTGTGTGTGTGTGTGTGTGCTTACGTTGGATCGCCCGAAAGCGGGGGCCAAAGGAGGGCGAGGAACCAGACCCTAGATCGGGTGAGTTGCGCCTCTTCTCCAGACCTGGCGAAGCCTGCACTGTAATCTTGTGGATAAAATCTAGAAGAGACACAGGAGATAGGTTGGTGTTAAACCACCCAGACAGCACACAAACCACCGTAGCAGGGTTAGCCCGCATCTTCCCAGGGCCATTTTGATTATTTGCTTGCAGGTTCAAATAGCTCTAATGTTCGTTTGTGTGGCTTCTTGCAGTAAACAGAGGATCTATCGCCCTTTGTATAGTGACATTACAGCACTTTGTGCCATTACAGGCTGAAGGAGAAAAGCCCTAAATCACATTTTCACACAGGTTTCACACCGGAAACAAACACACGGTCCAACAAACGTGAGAGTCGCTGTGAGGGAGGGGTAGCGAAAGGTGTAGAGAGGAATGGTTTACAAACAGTGCTTTTCCAACCTACCCGCCACCCAAAGCGCTGTACAGGAATGCCTCACAAATCACACACACATTAACAATGCAAGGCGACACCTGACCACTGGGAGCAGTGTCTTGCTCAAGGACACCTTGACACTCGACACGTCAGTTAGCGGGACTCGAACCAGGGACTTCTGGATCGCCCAGGTCTTCCCTCTGCGCCACTGCTGCCCATAACACAACCATGGAGTGTCTCCCCGTCTCATACACGGGTCATTTCAATAGAACTTTGCTTGGGTTTCAAACCAGCAACCTTCAGGAGTACATGTCTGTCTTTAACCATGTTACTGTCCATTTTCCTGCCTCAGCTAACGGTATAAAATCACAACATGCAATATGAGGTGCTCTACAAATAGCCAAGAAGAGCAAGATGGATACATGTAAATATACAGTAAATATATAAAGTAAACAGAGTAGTGGAACGGCCCAGTCTGGAGAAGAGATAGAAAGAAACAATGGAGGAGAGAGAGAGAGAGAGAGAGAGAGAGAGAGAGAGAGAGAGAGAGAGAGAGAGAGAATTAGTCTTGTCTATGGACAGGAAGCATTGAGGCGTGGTTGGCTCGCTCTTCCCTCTCATCAACCCCCTGCCACAACACGCCCTGCTGCTGCTGCTGGGAAAGGCTTGACCACAGGACACACACACACACACGCGCGCTTAGCCCAAAATACACTCACACTCACTCTCTCTCTCTCACACACGCACTTAACGGGCTTAGGAACAATGCTTATGTGTCTGTGTATCAGTACAGAGCTGATGGGTAGACACAGCAGGGGGCTGTATTAGGGGGCTGTAGTATGCCTTGACCACACAGAAACAAACGCTTGCATCACAACGGCCCCCCGCATCATCCTCCCAGCTTCGTCGTCCCACACCGCCCCTTCCAGGTGGATTTTCTCATGTCATGTGACAACACTGCTGGGCACGAGCAACAGAAGAAAGATACTTAAGATACTAAAGATACTTTCATATTACTGTACACTTACCAAACTAATGTATTTCATTGCCATTAACGTGTTGGAGATCATATATAAAGCATTCATTTTATGCATCTCAACTGTTGTGTTTTGTCTGATGGAATGGTATTTCAAAAGTTCTAGACGGATTTGCATAAATCAGTCAGTCAGTCAATCATTCTCAAGAACACTTGCTAAATTCGAGCTCAGATCAGAAACGCACTTTAGAGCAAAGTAGTACTACGGCTTAGTTGTTGTGAGCGGTGTTCGCCACTTTGTTTTGGTTCCTATTTACGGAGCCAGGGCTGTGTAGAAGTAGCAGGTTATTTTTTACCACGCACAGAGAATGGTAAAATAGCGAATTGTTAGGATATATTTGGTGAATTTGACAAAATGTGTATTATCTTACAATTAGCTTGCAATAGCTGACTTTACCTTTAATTGATCTGTGGGGAAATTAATATGGTTTTCATTTATTGTATCTAACAATATGATGTCAATGCATGCTTTGCAAACGCTTTTATTTTAGACTATAGGGTGGAAGTGGCCATAATCTGATTTCCTGGTTTTGAGCAGTGTGAGCATCAACATTCAGATTCCTTGTTTCACTGTTCATAATAATAAAGCATACAATAGCATTAAGACACTTTGCTAACATGAGTCACACATTTTTGAAAGGAATTGTCTATGAAATCAGCAGAAAAGGAGTGCGTGTTTGGGAATGCTGACGTTTACCTCATGAGCTGTACTGTATAAACAGTTATAATAATACACACTAATTTAAAAAAGAAAAGGTACACTCTTCAATTTGTGTCTGGTTTTAATCTTGTGGTTGAGACCAGCATTAATAAAACATTATTTTGTTTTGAAAATGATAGGGGATGAACTTCCCACACGTGAGTGTTGAGCAACTTGCATCTACTTGTTTATCTGACTACTTTGTACCTTTTAAGAAGGTGCAGTCAAATGGAGAGAGAATGTTGATTTTTTTCCTTTAACTTTCCTTAATTCCAACTCCAAAAACATAATTACACAATATAAACACCCTAAAATTTAAATATACCATAATTTTCTCTGTTCTGTAACTATTAGGCATGTAAAAAACAATGCTGGGTGGGCATCACTAATTGAAAAGGAGGTTGTTTTCCACCACCTGGTGCCGTGCCAGTGTCCAGTCTAGAACTGGTTCCACGTATTTAAAAACATTAATAAATACTGGAGCCGGTTGCAGAAAAGCCAGAACCGGCA
>JAODUH010045396.1:0-17104 GCA_027564835.1 Typhlichthys subterraneus
CTCTCTCTCTCTCTCTCTCTCTCTCTCTCTGTCTCTCTCTCTCTCTCTCTCTCTGTCTCTCTCTCTCTCTCTCTCTCACTGTGTCTCTCCCTCTCTCTCTCTCTGTCTCTCTCTCCCCAGACATTTATGTTGCGTCGGCACGTACGCTTCTGCTTTTGTGGGAGCCACAACAAGTTTTGATTTATAGGAAACGTTAGCAAACTTGGACACTGATAACTGGATCTTATCATTCTGTGTGTTTGTGTTTGCGTGTGAGAGAGAGAGAGAGAGAATGTGTGGGCCTATGTGCCAAAGATGTGTTATGGAAGTAGTTATCTTGGGGAAAAACAGTTGCCGTTCACCTTTTCTTTGTGTGTGTGCGCACTGGCACAAGCAGAGGTGTGCTTGAGTGGAATCTGCTGGTGTGGGTGTGTGTGCTCAGATGTGGGCTTGCACTGTTCCTCTCCTTACAAACTGCCACTGTGAAGGGCTGACAAGCGCTCCATTGACCAGAAGGGAGGTGTTGCACCCTAAAGGTTAGCTGAGCAGCAGGCAGGCTCTCCTCCCCTTCCTCAGGCAACCAAGTTGTGCCCCAGCACTCTTCAAGTGCTTATCTCATTAGGGTGTTGTTTTATTAGACCTGATATCTTAACTACAGCCAATGCAAATAAGAAAAATAAAACAGAAAGCAACTAACAAAGCTGTGCTCTGTGACTGATAAAGAGATCCGATTGCAGAAACCACTAGAAGGGCATTTGTCAACCACACTGCATATGCACCGTTTTAGATGGCTAATTTATCTTTTGACTTTTAGCTTAGATTACCAGAGGCTGTCACCACTATGCTTTTGTTGCTGAAACTGCCGGCCTGTGGTTAGCATGACCAACGGTGCTGTCGTGTTCTCACGTTAGTAATATCAGTCAGTGTCCATGTGCATTAACGCACTGCATCCTTTTGTTGCTTCTTAATTCTTTGTATGTCATTAAAGGCGTCCCACATTCGCCACGCTGACATGCGGGCGTGTTGTATGTTTCGGGCGTGTTGTATGTTTCAACAGTAATGGCTGTATGTATGCTTTCGTCTGCCACTAGATGTCGCAATATGCACCAGCATCAGACCAAATCAAACGCTTTGTCGGAAAGCACGCACACATGCGCACGCACGAACATGCGCGCTTGGCCGGAGAGGCCATAAACGAAGTTCACAGTGACGTCATTCTCTGCTCAGGAGGCCATTAATCCACTATATCTTTACATAGAAAACAGTTGTTTGCTGCAACTGTATATTGATGTTTCAAATGTTGTATATAGGACCTTTTTAAATAAAGTTTAAGCGTTGGCCGTGATGCCCAATGTTGGCATGGCTGACATACTTCAATTCCCTGTTTACATTGAGCTACAATGGTGTGTTCTGTCCAAGTGCACTGCAGCTAGCCGCTGCTGTGTTTGTTGATAAAGTGCTTTCAATAAGCCAGCACAGTATAGGCTGCCCACACTGCATACAGATGTCCAGAGTTATACTTGACACACACAATGCACACAGACCATCTTTTCTGTGAGAAAGGTCTAGTCTATTTCTCTCCTCCTTTCCCAGCATGCAGTTCACTGTGTGGCAGTAGCCAGGGTGCAGCCACAGGTTCGCGGGGCCCAGCCAGTAGCTCACTCATGCACTTTGTGATGAAGCTGGCCTCAGGGGTTGCCGCAGACAACAGCCCAGTCCAGAAGCTGGCCTTCTCCCTCCTGGCTAACCTGGTGATGTCTCGAGACTGCAGGGGGCTTCTGCAGAAGGTGTGTGTGTGTGTGTGCGTGTGCGCGTGTGTGCGCGCGTGCTGCCTATTGACAGCTACATTCAGTTACAATTCCTTAAGAACAAATAGGAGTGACTACATTCATACCACGGGCCGAGGGCTTTGTGGACACGGTAGCGTCTTTTTGAGTGCGTTTTTGAGGAAGGCGTTAATGTCTGGATATATCTTGGTTTCTGATCCAGCATTGCAGACAGGAGGTTTTGCTAATATGTTTGAAGGATGTTGTTATTATTTCTGAATCTATTTAAGCTTCAGAGTGTAAAACGAAGGGCATTCAAATTGGCAAACGATGGCGAATGTTCAAGCAGTCTTTTTTGAAAAACAGTCTAAGGAGGTAGTTCCCGGCGAATGTGCCCCATTTGCAGTTTAAATCTCATCATTTGGAATGTAAATGGAATGTTTACACAATACGTTCATATTTCATATTTTAAAGTTAAAAGTAGTTTTGAATTTGAACGCACTTAATGACCTGTACTTCGTTAAGATCAGAGCCATATGTGACTCCCACCTCTTGCTCATCCCTCAGAACAACTTCCTGCAAGCCTTCCTGGCGGTGCCCGTGCCCAAGGCGGGCGCAGGTGGCGGGGGCCTGCTGGTGTCGTGGCTCAGGCTGCTGGCCTGCCTGACGCTGGGTGAGGACGGCCAGCAGAGCGTCCTCCGGGTCACCGGGGTGCTGGAGCTGCTGGTTGACCTGGCAGGCCAGCGGAGCCACGCCCTGCTGGCCCTGCACAACCTCTGCTTCTGCCCTGCCAACAAAGCCCTGGTGCTGGCCAACGGTAGGGACACTTCATGCCCCTTCTCCATGGCCTTCCATTATGTGTCTGTGTGAAGCCAGCTTTATGTCAAATAACCTCAAATCATCTCTCAAATAACCTCAAATCATCTCAAATAACCTCAATCATCTCAGATAACCTAAAAAAATCTCAAATAACCTCAATCATCTCAGATAACCTAAAAAAAATCTCAAATAACCTCAAATCATCTCAAATAACCTCAAATAAACTCTAATCATCTCTGATAACCTAAAAAAAAATAAAATAACCTACAATACTCTCAAATTATCTACAAATAAATTAAAATAATCTAAAATACTCTCAAATTATCTCAAAGTATCTAAAACATTTATTAATATACTATTAAACAGTTACAAATCATCTCAAATCATCTCAACTGACATTTATTATGTGAATGCAGATAACGGATTTCCTCACAGCGGGGCCTTTTATAGACCCCAGTACATTGTCAGTTTTAGAGTAGGTGTAGATGAACAATATACTGTACCACAATGATATTTCCTGTGGAAATGTAGATAACCCCTCCATATTTTCACTTGTCTTAAATATTTATCGTTTGTTTTGCCATGGAAAGAAAATGTAGATCATGTTTTTTTTTCTGTATGGAATTTACCTACAGTGTGAAAGGTTTCAACCATTTAATGTATTAAGGCAGTCTTAGATTGTGTCCGGTAACTACAGGTGAACCACTATATTTGATGTAATTTGTAGATAAATATCAACATTGTAATTTATGGGTGTGGTCGGTAATCTTAGAAATTGTATAGGATGACTGTTGGTGAAATAGCCAAGGCAGTTTTTTTTTATTATTTAAAAACTGTTAATTGTACCAATTATTTATTTTTACATGTTTACGTTTGTCACCAGCAATAGTCCAATTGTTTGTGTGAGCAAATAAACATTGTTTCAGAGAGAAGATCAACTTTCTTTGTAAAGCTGAAGTAGTTGTTTTTATACAGGTCAGTCACGTTCTATGTGAAATACTGCAGGGTGGGTGTGGGTCTGCAAAACACCCACATAACTCTATGTTGAGGATGCTGTTCTATTAATTCATATTTGGTGCAGTAAAAAGTGCCACCCAGCGCCACAGGTGAATGTCATGGCTATTTGGCGGATGTGTTATTTACAGAGAAAGCCATGAAGATGTTGGTGTCCTGCCTGGAAAGTAAAGACCTAGAGACCCAGGCCATGGGAGCCTCTGCACTCTGGGCCCTGCTCCATAACAATCTGAGGGTACATGCACACACAAACACTAAAACTTCATTGTGTGTGTTTATTAGCCAATATTGTAGTTCAATGGGAATAACCATCCAATTAAATTGCCTCCGCTCTCAGGCTGTGCCTGGATTACGTAGAAGATACATTTTGCATGCAACTGCCGTATCCTCTCACTTAGACCAAATGAGGCTTTTTCCTTCTTATTAGAAAGGTGTCATCCCCTGGGTCCTGTGCTATCAACACAGCTGTGTCTAATCTCTTTGTTATCCATCCCCTACAAGGCCAAGAATACTTTGAAGTGTCCCTCCGTTCGATTGTGTGTCGATGAGGCATTGGTCCTCTCTAAGATGGGTATGCATTAATTCACTTTGATGAAGCTATGTTTGTGCTACAGCTGAATCCTAACTGTGTTTTTACGTGTCCTATTATTATATTTTAGTAAGATAGCTAAGCCTTTTTGTGTGCTTTCTTTTTACAGACGGACAGAGCAAACAAGGATCCATGAACTCTTACCTGTTAAAGTGTCTTGAAAACCTTTCAGAGCTGTTGAAAGATTGACGCAAGTTAGAGTAGGTGTTTTTTTTTATGTGTCATTTCCCCTGCCTTGTATTATTTATAGGATCTTGTTTGCATTTGAATTTGTAGATATTAAATCTTATTTAATCATGTTACTAAAATGTTCCTCTTGATCTGATTCCAGTGATACAAAACAGCCCATTTGCAGAGTGGAGCCCACTTATATCAGGAACCCTGTAAGCGAAGGTGTTTTAACCTCACAGCTAGTATGGTGTGTTTCTCACAGCTGCAACTTGCTAACCAACGTCTCGCAAAATGTTCCTGGTAAATGATATGTTGCATGACTTCCCTAAGTACCTTCAGAGAAGCTGTACTACTCACATAAACATTCAAATTATAATTTTAACATTTACATTTTTACATGTGTTTCTTTTTTTTTATACCAAAATTGTTAAAATACAATTTGTAGTTGTACTTAATTGTACACTAGCATAATAATACTAATAATAATAATAATAATAATAATAATATAAATAATATATTTATATATTTTATTGTCCAGGTGTTGGCAGTTAGTAGCATTATTCTTATTTTTTTTGGCTCAAAGCATTTGCAACCCAGATTAGGTGGTAAAACAGGTCTCCATCAAAAACGCACCATGCACCAATAGGCCATAAGCTTCACAGGCCTGTGATCAAATGCCCCTCTGTGTAGAATGAGGTAACATTGGGCTCTATGAAGTGTCCCCCACCCCCATTGTAGCTGGAGTGTTCTCTCTGCTAGCCGCAGCACTTGCAGGAAGTGTAGCCTCGCTGCTACTCTGCTCATCATCAATGCAGCTTTCATTCTCCCTCCCTCTGTGGGGCAAGATGGAAGCTGTACAAAAGGAACACTGGTACTTCTTGGTGCTGTTCGTTTTTCTCTCGTTTCTTAAAGGTATTGTGTATTTTTGTGATTGTCTCAGTTAAACTAAATGCTGTTTGTCAAGCAGTTATAAATATATTAACATATTAATATGATGTGCTCTTCCTTAGTGAGCTATCCCATTTGAATGGAAAAGCTGTTGGCTGCTTCTCAGTTCAAACATTGGAAATAATGTTTTAACCATTTTGCTTGTTAGTAAAGCTTACAGTGGATATACAAAGTATACATACCTCTGTTAAAATGACAGGTTTTTATGATGTGACAAAGATAAATCATGTCAGAACTTTTTCCACCTTTAATGTTAAAGTTAAATAACATGGTTGCATAAATGTGCACACCCTTAAACTCTAATGTGAACAATTCAATTGAAAAAGAAACAGAGGGAAAAATGGAAAATAAAAACCTTTAAAATAACCTGGTTGCATAAGTGTGCACACCCTTAAACTAATACTTTGTTGAAGCACCTTTTGATTTTATTACAGCACTCTTTTTGGGTAGGAGTCTATTAGCATGGGACATCTTGACGTGGCAATATTTGCCCACTTCTTGTGCCTTTGCACAGCCCTCTTCAGATCTCCCCGCCCACAGATGTTCAATTGGATTCAGGTCTGGGCTCTGGCTGGGCCATTCCAAAATGTTAATCTTCTTTTGGTGAAGGCATGCTTTTGTGGATTTGGATGTGTGCTTTGGGTCATTGTCGTGCTGAAAGGTGAACTTCCTCTTCAACTTCAGTTTTCTAAAGGACGCCTGAAGGTTTTGTGCCAAAATGTCCTCGTATTTGGAACTGTTCATAATTCCCTCCACCCTGACTAAGGCTCTGGTTCCAGCTGAAGAAAAACAGCCCTAAAGCATGCTGCTGCCCACCACCTGCTTCACTGTGGGTATGGTGTTCATTGGGTGATTTGTTGTTGTTTTTGTGCCAAACATACCGTTTGTAATTATGGCCAAAAAGTTTAACCTTGGTTTCATCAGACCATAACACCTTTTCCCACGTGCTTTTGGAGGACTTGATGTTTGTTTTTGCAAAATTCAGCCAGGATTGGAAAAGGCTTCCGTTTGCTACCTTACCTCATAGCCCATTCATATGAAGAATATGGGATATTGTTGTCACATGTAGCACACAGCTAGTACTTGGCAGAAATCCCAGCAGTTCCTTTAATGTTGCTGTAGGCCTCTTGGAAGCCTCCCTGACCAGTTTTCTTCTCATCTTTTTATCAATTTTGGAGGGACGTCCACTTCTTTTTAATGTCTCGGGTGCCATATTTTCTCCACTTGATGACTGTATTCACTGGGTTCCATGGTATATCTAATGCTTTAGAAATTATTTTGTACCCTTCTCCTGACTGATATCTTTCAACAATGAGATCCCTCTGATTTGCTTTGAAAGATCTCTGCGGACCATGGCTTTTGCTCTGAGATACAACTAAGAAAATGTCAGGAAAATGTTATTTAATTTTATTTGCGATTAATCAGTCACTTTAAATGATGGCAGGTGTGTAATTACTTATATTTAACATGAGTTTGAATGGGATTGATAAATTCTGAATACAGCCACATCCCCCGTTATAAGAGGGTGTGCACACAACAACTTACAACAACATACTTAGGGGTATTTATACAGATGTGTATAAAACATTTAGTACTGTTTTAGGAATGTGTCTCTAATGCCTACCATTACGTGAATAAAAGACAACGTCGATATGTACTGTAACTACTAATTTAGTTATCAAAGTTCACATTTTAAACAAAGTGAACACAAATAAGATACAGAAGTAAGATACAGTAATTTCCATATAACACGATGAAGTATGATTAATTTACAATAAATATGGAGTAAATATAAACAAAGCAAACAATACACTGTGTCTAGTGGCTGTGCAGCAGAAAGGGAATCCGATCACTGTGCGGCTGGAAGAAGGGATGGTTCTAGAATGCCTGTGTCCCTGGGAGGGCAGCCTCAATATGGTTGCCTGGACCAAAGTCTCTGAAAGCCCTGCTGTAGCTGTATACCATCCTGTGCATGGGCTGTCATTCTCCCACCGCTACAAAGAGAGAGTTGAGTTCCTGAGAACTACACCCATGGATGGCAGCATTGTCATTAGGAATGTCACTCACCAAGACATTGGCGTTTACCACTGTTCTGTCCACACTTTCCCTAATGGCTCTTGGAGCAGAGAGGTACAGGTGGAGGATCAAGGTACAGTACTGATGTTTTTAAAGCTATGCTTTTAATGTTATGATTTTATCATTTATTGGGATAAAAATGTTCACGATAATTGTATCATGATTGTCCATAATCTGGATAATCATGAATATCCTCACAAAAGTACTAAACCGCGTCTTTCAAGTCAATCCTCACGGATATATATCCCCTACATAAAAATGTTAAATTGGATGTATTTCAAAAACTAGAAACTAATAGAATCTAACAAAAAAAAACTATGTCATGATAATATAACGACAAAAACATTTGTTTCCTAACAAAATGTAGGAAAGTGTTTTTAGTATGTTTTAATGTTGATGATTATTGGGTTAAATATCGTCTATCGCGGGGGAAGTTTAGCCAGCATAATGCATTTTTCATATCGTCCCATGACTGCTTTTAACACAACAACCCATCATTTGTGTCCTCTGTGTTCAGTTGCAGGGTTGTTGGGGGAGGGGTAGAGAACAGTAAGAGCCAAGTTGTGCATAATGAGGAGATAGGAGGGCGAAGCACACTGGTCTCGGTGGGATATGCTTTTGGAGATGTCTGTCCTGCTACAATATTACATGTTTCTACTATAAATGGGAATTTTACACACATGCAGTTGAGCTTTTCAGCAACTGTACTGTTCTGCAGCACAAACGCAGGAGATCGCAAAGTACGAACTTCACGTACCTAATTTCATATTTTACAAGTTTTTATGAATGCGTTGCAATTAGTCATGGTATCAGTTCTTAACGACAAAACCAAATCACAGCTACAGCCTCTTCCATTTCCCCTGTTCAGACGAGGCTCCTGAATATGACCTCACGGAGCCGGAGGAAATCCAGCCCGACCGGGAAGTGGTGGCAGAACTGCACCGCAACCTGACGCTCCGCTGTGACCACCCGCCATTCAACGGCTCTGCCCACCGCGTCATCATGGAGAAGCTGACTCCCGCCCAAGCCTGGGGTGTCCTGGCTCGGTGTGCCATAGTGGAGGACGGGCGTCTGCCGGTCAGCAAAGTCTTCACTGTGAGAGGCCTGGTTACCTGCACGGAGGGTCTGAATGTTGGCCTGCACCTGTCCAACGTGCTGGAGGAGGACCAAGGGTTCTACCGCTGTCGCTTCACCACTGAGTCTGGGGAGTGGATCGCAACCACGCGGGTCTCTGTGCAGAGTCTAGGTAACACAGGTCACACTTTACAATATGTACTGTATGTACACACAATAGCACACGTTCGTACACACAGTGCCTTCCAAAAGGGTTGGAACAATATGGCTTTGTTTTTGCTATACACTTAAGACAATAGTCAAAATATGTACTGTAAATGACAGATCCTAATGTCAGCTTTAATTTCCTGGTATTTTCATCTAGATGTGTTAAATAACAAGTAGAACTTTCACTTGCCTTAAAAATGGGTGGTCTGATACAAAATGTGGAAAGTTTTGTAACATGAGTGTTATTTTCAGTAATTAAAGTAAATAACATATATTTGAACGCATTTCCCATGCTTCACCAACACCAAACCTTTGCATTATTTTGTTATACGTTTACAGGCTTTCACTGCAGCCTCTTTCATTTGTTCTTTGTTTTTGTTTCTTAGGTAAAATGCATACTTAATTGGATCATGTGAAGTACTGGTGATTGGCATTGACAGTCTAAAACCTTTCACTTTTGCTCTCTGATGAAGTGCTGTATTGTGTTTGCACAATGTTTTGTGTCATTGCCTTGCTGTATGTTGACGTCTCTTCTAATTCGTTTGGATGCATTCCTCTAAATCGGAGGGCAGAATGTTTTTGTAGACTTCTGAATTAATCCTGCTGCTGTAATGAGTTACATAATCAATAAGCCATTCCAGTAGACATGCCACTTTCTCCACAGTGCTTCACATATGAGCATGTATGTTTTAGATAATGTGCATAATATCGCGTATGTATCCACACATTGGCCTTTCTATCACGTTAAATGTTGTCAGCATGCAACTTTGTTCCAGACTTTTTTAGTTGTCTTCCGATTCTTAATAGAGTTTTTTGCATCTGGCGATACAGCCTCCGCATAGCTGCTGTCTAGGTCTTTTTATAACAGTTGAGTGAGATATCTTTTCCCCTGTCCCGTGAAGCTTTGTTATGGCACTGACTGATGTTTTGGGGGGTTTCTTCACAGCTCTGTCAGTTGCTGTCACCAACCTCGGGTGATTTCCTTGGTCGACCCCTTCCGTCTGTCGCTCAGTACGTCAGCAGCTTCTTTCATTTTCAGGACATTTCCAACATGTTACAGAGATTATTACCAATGCTTGTGCAATGTCTCTGACAGACGTCCCCGCTTTTCTGTGCTTCAAAATGGCACAATTTCTCCCGGAGACAGCTCTCTGGTCTGGTCTAGCACTGGTGGTGTTCTTTTTTTTTCTCCTTTCTAACACATACGCAACCCTATCAGTCATGTGCCAGTACTTTAGCTCACATAAACATATGGGTGGCCTGAAAGAAAAAAGAGCAAAGTTTGAAGTTGAACACATCTAGATGAACATGCTGTTGTGTTCGGTGTACTGTAGAGCAAGCAAAGACCGTAGCCTTGCTTCTCCAGAACTTTTTGAGGGGACTGTATGTATCAGTAATAATAAACAATAAACAGTGTCTTCCTCATACACGAGAAAAGTTTGACAGAAAGTAGAAAAGTAATGTAGGTTAAACAAAAATAGAGAGTGGAGAATGGGGTCTGCATGAGATGCATAGACCTGTAACTGTTGTAACCGCAAACACAACATCCTGCTGCAGCACCTGGATCAACTGAACTGTTCTGTGTGTCTTTTATGTACGCACCTATTTTCACTATCGGGCTCTGAATGTTAAGAGAATCGTGATTTAATCTAAGCAAATTAAAGTTTGTGATTTTCACTGTTATTGTATCCACAGATGGATTCAGTCTGTCTGCATACATGATGTATGTTTACATTGGGAGTGGACTAGCGGGATTAATCCTCATCATCATTACCATCATCATACTAGCAGTGAGGCACAGGTGAGGTCATATGCCAGTGCATTTCTATCTTAAGCTGTCCTGCATGTACATTAAATCTGACTACATCCGAGCTGTATGGGGGTGGAACTCTGCAGATGGAAAAAAGTGAACATCTGAGCTTATCCAGTTTGGATTCCAATAAACCCGGTCTGTGTCAGAGTACACAATCTCCTGGCTGAGAAAGTGTGTACCTTGTGCACATGTGAAAAATGTGAGGTCCATGCAGGTTGACTTGAGGAAACAGAGGGGGATGGGGGTAGAATAACCCAACCTTAAGGTTTTGTTGTGTGAGGTACTTAACCCGTACTTTCTGTGTTTCCTGCTGGAGAGTTTGCAGGTGTGTAGCTGTGCAGAACAAACATAAGCTTTCCCTCCTAATACCAACTATACAGTACCAGTTGTTAATGATCTGTTATTAACCAGCGTTCTGTGTTTCTGATATGTAAAATGATTACTGTATTGAAAGACTTTCTGCAGCTACACTTCTTGATCTCTCTCTTACTCTCTCTCCACCCATTTATCGCATGTCTGAAAAGAGAGTTTACGTCATTTGGAGAGTTTTTCGACTTGACTCTGACAAGGTTACGTTGGAGACTATTACGCCATTAAGGCGCCAGGCTACAGTGTATATATATATATATATATATATATATCCCCCTCTGACTCCACTGCAGACAGAGAAATCTCAACATTATGTGTGAACAGTTGCTTATGTTTGGCTCATCATCAACACCACTTGTCATGACCTCATTGTCATCTGTGTCCCAGGAGGAGAAACAAGAGAGTGGAATACAGCGTCAAGCTACATCCATCTCAGAGACAGGTAAGGGGGTAATCTACCTGTCAGTCCTGCATGTTAACCAGGAAATTGCTGTAGAAGAATACGCTTTTTAGTTTACCTCTACTTTGACCTATTACATAATCACAGGAACTTATGCACTGTGGCTTAAAGCAGTAGTGTGTAAGATCTGGTATTTTCAACTTGAAAGTACTTTTAGCAGAAGTTGCAGTGTCGATGAGTTTTACTTGACTTGCATAAACTCAACCCTGCCCCATGTGGCCAAAATAACACATTACCTATTTAAGCTTGTACCATCTGAATATGTTATGCTAACACATACATTGATACTTGTATGTAACATTTAACAATATCTAACACATCCCAATAGGCTAACTACTATATGAACACGTCTAAGCATACCAGGATGGGGAAGAAGCCGAATCCGAAATACGACTGTCCAGTATATGCCAACATACAGAACACACATCACAAGACCATGACAAAATTATGATAGATGAAATCACATAAATATCATAGCGTATGTGTGATTTCCATAAAGTCATTCCGCAGTCAAATGCTCACAAGCGGTGCCAGGAAAATGCACTTATGAGCAGAAATAGAATTATTGTATTCACCAGTACCCAATGCCAAAGACATTTTGGCAGTTACAACTCAGGAACAAAGTGGATTTTGATGCATACAATCTCTATCAATGGACATTTTCAGTGATTTCTAGCTATAAGCATATGACATTATATCTGTAGGTGATATAGTCTTCACCCTTCCCCTAAAAACATCTTAACTTGTACTAAGGTTAGGCTAATTCTAAGAAGTATGGGCGGTATGGCACAATTTCCTTAATGTTTGTTTGAGCAATGCACAATAGATTATCATAACAATAGGCCCTATGCAAATGAGTAGATGCAAACTTGTATAATCATTCAATCATTATTTATGCTTTCATAAATCCCTATGGAAACCTGAAAAAAAAAAGAAGCTAAATCTTAATAAATAGTTTTCCTCCTAACTTTATCCAGCCTTGTATGTAAATCGTCCACAATGGTGTTTAATCATTTGACAAAGGAAAAAAATGGCAATCACTCACTGCTCTAAAAGCTCCATGTAAAATGTCTCCATTGTACTGTACAGTATGAGAGCCAAACCCAAAAGAACTTTAACCGATTTGGTAACGCAGAACACTAGTTACTCACTCTACTTTGTAGAGTATATACATACCTGCCAACCTGTACGCATAAACATAAGTGCTTGCTAGACTAATCTCTATTCTACACTGTAGCCTACAGTACAAGTAGTGGAATAAACATGCAATATGTTTCTAATTCCACAAAAAATACACGTTATTTAATTTATGTTCTGTACTTATATGTGTGAATCTTATCATTCTGTCTGAGGAATGAACAGAACAAGTTGTGGGCCTAATGTTTGTCAAAGCACATGTGCTCATAAAAAAAGAATTAAGCATTTCCTAGGGCCCATGTAATAATGTCCAGCTAACTTAGCAAGTATTCAGTAAAAGTCAGTAAAGCTTTATCAGATGATGAGTGAGGAGACTGAGGAGAGCAGCAGTAACCCTAAACCCCAAAAAGTTCCTTTTTCAATAAATGACTATTTAATCCATGCTACCATATTATGCATTGTGTACTTTATTTTATTGATTAGCCTATGTAAATTGTATTCTGTCAAGAACGGAATGTATTCCAACCTTTTATATAGATTTATAGATTTGGTACAATTCTGTATTTGCTATCAGACGCAACTCGCGAGTTGAATCTCCTGTTTGCCGCACACACCTGGTACTCTAAAGAGTTGTCCAAGGTTGGCAGGTCTGGTAAATATATTATTGTGGGGGTTGCTACCAACACCATTACTGCATATCTTTATGTAATTATATTTAAAACTGAGGGAAAGAATAATTAAATTATAGAATTAATCAGATTTTTTTTTTCTTTTTCATTTATATTTAACCTTTTATATTTAGAATACATATGCATATAGCCTACAGCTGGGTCCAGAAGTCTGAGTCCAATGGCAAGTTCGTATTTCTTTCCTTTCACTAATGAAATGAAAAAAGGTATCTTTTTTTTGTGTGTGTAAAATGTCCACTGCCCTAACTGATCAAGATAATTTGCATGTGTATAGAATATATGAATGTTTGAACTCTACTAAGCACTGACATTAGAACTTAGTACTGCATGTAAACTCTATTAGTTAACTAATCAACAATCAACAAATAAATAATCTTGGCTTGTGTTTAGGCATTATTGTATTGTTTTAGTTTTTAATGAAGGATAGGATATACTGTTCTTTCTAATTATGATATTTCAACTGTGATAAATAATATAAAGTTGTCATTAGACAGTGTGAGAGAAAAGAATAATCACATTTTTGTCTGTAGAAATGGATGCTGTTGCGCCTGAGGATAAATGATATGCAGGTGTCTGCATGACGACAACATGAATACGGGACATTATAATGGACAATTTTGTTTGGAGCCATATCTATTGACTTTTTCTCTGTCTCTTTTGAGCATTGCAGTCAACATAATAGATTATAGGTCTACTATAGCAATGTGTTCCATCAGTTATATAAATAAAAGTGCTTCTTTCCTCTTTATGGACATTAATGGTGATTGGAGCTTCAGTTTTTTGATGCAGTTCAATAAATATGGTTTTCATGTTAATCCAAACTTCACCTTCCACCGTCACCATTTCCTATACATATTTCCACAAATGTACTGGACATGGCAGGGGTCAGGTCAGCATTTCAAGATGACCCCTAATGAATTTAAATGTGAAACTCTATTTTGACCTACTTTATAAATAATTAAATATTAGCTCGTAAGCATACCATTTTAGGTACCAAGTGGATCAAGTGCTTTCAGAGCTAAATGAAAGTTGACCTTGTCCAAATCATTGGTGAGTCTACAATCAACAACATCCTAGTTAATTAAAAAATAAAAAATGAACCCTTTTCTTACACTAAACGGTACTATCTGTGGTATTAGATGAAACAATTGCCTGTAATGATAGAACATTCAATTTATTTTCAAAAACATTACATATGTACATTTAGTGAGTGTAAATGGTTATACACTCATTGAAAGTGCTATTAAACAATATTATGGGCAAAAACACAGGACACAAGCATGGATGACCTCTGAAATGTGAACAATTATACAGTAGCATTAAGAACATAAATCATAATGTAAGTGCACAGCTTCCGTATAAATAAGGGGGTTATGGTTACGTACAGCAGAAGACAGAGAAACCAGGGGAATAATAAACATTCAGCAATTCATCTTTAACTTCATAACTGTGTTGCTGAAATAAGTCTCGGATGTAGTGAAGGCGTTAATAAGACCCCATAGCTGTGTAAAGACATTAAATGATTATGGAAGAACTGTTAGAAGATAAACTCAAAGTCTCTACAATATTTAACCTATCAGATATTATCTATCTTATCCATACACACAGCCTTTTATATAATTTGCATTCTCATTTTGTCAAAACCATATTCCATTTTAAATTCTTCCATATATCATAGTCACATGTATTCATCTGTAACTTCAACAGAGTGCATATCTAATTCATTGCCACAACAAAATACTGGCATGACGCAGAAATGCAACAAATGCGTTCGTGAGCTGTTGGTGGTTTAGACAGGTTCATTTGCTCCCATCCTCAGTGACTGACGTTTAATCCAGACTTTGAATGCATCAACCTCACAGGTATAGTTCTTAGTGTTGGAAACTCTCCAAGGACTAAATGCATTTAGGCCTACCAAAAAGCATCTGATGACATAAGATGACCTTCCACATTGTTATACTGTAGATAACAGCTGCGCGTTGTCTTGCAGTATATGACATATGGCATAGCACACCTGGGTAGGATTGCGGAGAAAAACATAATTTTATAACTTGTGTTTTGAAGGTATGGACAAATCTTGGACAAATTCTTTTTTTTGCACAACCTTAAAACTCAAACATAGTCAGAAGGCACTTCTTCAGGTGGAAAACAGAAAAAGACAACAATTGATATTTCACTCACAACACAAGATTCACTGGAGGGGGGAAAAAATACTAGTGTTTGCTCCTGTACTTTAGTTAATTCTAAAACACAAGGATGGAAAGCCAGGTGGACAGACCCATAAAGAAGGAAAATCCAAGGTCTAGTCCCACCACAGGGTTTAGAAATGGCATATCACTTTGTTTCTCTATTGTGGTGTACCACATACATATATTGAACACATTTCTGCAATTAATATTTGCTAATTTTGAACACTGTCGAATAAACAGTTACCGGGTGGGGGTAACTGCACTCTTATCCTCCTAGCCTTCCCCCACTGAAGTCTGGTACATCAGCAGGTCTGTCAAGCGTGTTTCAATGATGAAACTCTACTGTTATGAGACTGGCTCAGAGCAGGATCCCATTATATCAAATGTCTCTGCTAATGTAATTAAAGAAAGTTTTAGTAAAAAGGCTGGATCCTATTCCTAAATAATATATATAAAAAAGGGTTGGACCATTTTTGTGCCATTTCTAGGTTATTTTATCTAACATTTTTTTGTTGATTCCTCATGGGCAGTCAACGTGTTTTAACATAAACACTTATGACGTGTCATTTAAATAACAATTTAAATGTCTTGTCATTTTGAGTTACATAGAATTTTTTAAGATGTACTGCAATTATAAAGACATTGGTATGTTTGTGTGGTTGATGCAGAATACTAAGTTAAAACATTTCATAAAACAGTATGCTACATGAAACAGTTTTTTTGGTGTAATCTTTCAGGCTACCGCTGTTGTCAAACAGGTGAAAAGCAATATCATCCTTTAATGAAATTACAAACACTACATGGCCTACATTTCACACTAGAGATAAGTACTGACATGAAATGCTATGTTACACATGTTGCTATACAGATTTCTACATCATCTCTAAAGCATTTGAGTTAAGTGTCCAGTTTTGGTGTCTCATGGCCTGTCATTGGACCGGTCCCAGACTGCAACTTGATTTATGACCACTAGAGGGGGATAGCGCCTCTTCATTGTGCTGATGCTCGTCACTGTGGTCTTCAGAGAGGAAGTTTGGGAATGTCTGTGCTCTTGGAATAAGCGTCATTGTCAGTCTGGTTCCTGGGGGAGATAAACACCTGTTTATAGTTGATTTACATACATTTGTTAAACTACAAAAAAAAATTGTAATTATAATGATTTTGTGTGATTTGTAAACTGTTCATGTGTGTTGCGTGATTGTGTGACCTGTTATACATACATTACATACATACATTAAACATATGTAAATAAAGACTGTCTGACCTATTTGTCAATTTTACATTAAAAAAAAAACCCTGAATGAATCATGTTTGTCAACAGACAGAAATATGTACTGTGGGCCCATATTGTACCTAAGCGGTTGCTTAGCTACTGCATGCATGCTGAATTCCTTTATACAACTTTGGGAATCCAAGAATAACTATTATAGCAGGCATGGGGGATTTAAACACAGTTTTTATCAGAAATACAGTAAGGTGGTAGGAAACTCGCCTTGTTTTAAATCCAGATGACAGAGCTAAGTCACTAACAGACCTATCCTTTGGATTATTGCTCACTTTCTCTGCCTCTAATTCAAATTAATTGTCCAATTTGTTCAGTAATTCATATTGGTTAACTGTGGTGAGAGTACTGAATACTTGTGGGTGGAGGGGCTCTTCTGTGGCCCTGAGAGAGCATTAATAATGTATTGGAGATGTGCAGACAGAGGATAGATAAGGAAATGGTAGCCCACGGGCTGCTGATCACGTTCACAACAAGCAGGAAGTGGCCGACGATCAATATTTCGGGGGGGGGGGGGGGGAA
>JAODUH010045407.1:0-19884 GCA_027564835.1 Typhlichthys subterraneus
GTCACATGAAAAGATATGCTCACATATTTGCAAATATGTGAGGGGTGTACTCACTTTTGTGAGATACTGTATGTGTAATGTTACTGAATAGGTGTGATTCTAATAGTAATATAAATTGAGTTACCAGAATATGTAGATTATGGTAACAAAAAATACAATTAACATATCCTGTGGGGCCGGCAGACATGGCCTACACTTGTTCTTTTCCAAGGCTGAAATACTCATGTACGTTTCATTCCAGTTCAGCTCAAATGTTTTCATAATATCCATTCCTCTAGCAGACTTCCAGTCACATAGAGGGAGCCAAAACGGCATGTTGATCATCTTTCATATTTGGCCACAATTCCTACTCTAGGCCAAAAGTCAGAGGAGGGTTAAAGGTAGAAAAATAAAGTATGTATTTCACAAAAACTCTTTGAACTTGTAACAAAGTAACTTCAAGTAGAAGAAGAAAAAGAGACTAGCGTGATTCGTTTTTGTTCTCAACCTATAACAAGGATGTGCGGTATGGTTTTGTTGTTCTTGTGGTCTTGTTTGACATGTGTACATTGTGTAACGGAGCAGCCTGCATGTTCTGGCTGAAGCAAATCAGTCATGCTGCATAGCTCTCTGAATCCAATTAAGAGTCAGAGGGGCCCAAATGGCTGGTTTTATGTGCTTCTCCGCTGGCTGGCCTGGAAATGGGTGTGGTGGTGTGGCCCGCAGCGAGGTGAAGCCAAGCAGACAAACACATTCCTCCTCGAGCTTCGTCTTTTCTGTCTTCTTGTATGCTCTGCGTCCGCCAAGCTTCCCGCTGGGGCCATGGCAACTTCCATGACACCACCGTCAGTTGATGGAATAGCACTAAAATATAGTCCTGGCCTGGCCTTTTGTCTTCCAGACGCTCCAGCCAAACTCCAGTGACATATAGCTTTTGAACTTGATGCCTCTGATTATTATTAATAATCAATGACTTCGTCTGTCACAAACCTTTGCAGCCCCATTGCTTAACTCATCCTATTATAAACACATTTTTCTTCTGTGTCTCTATCGGATGTCGTGTCAGTCTGTCTGTATTGGTTTGGTTGACCACGTTACTCATATTTCATCTTTCCCTCTTGTAGTAACTGGCCTCGGTGTGGGTATTCTGTTCTCAGTCCTGTTCTTCAAGCGTAAGTATTCTTGAGGCTTTATTGTAAAAGACACAATAGTTCTTGTATTAAATACATTAACACCAAACGAGTCCATACAGTGTATTGATGTTTCTGAATGAAATAAGGTATCGTTGGAGATGTGTGGAAACACAGCTGTGGCATGCCACTTCAACACTCTAACAAACACATCACTGACTTAATTTTATTAAATGAATACTGTGCCTTCGTGAGCATTCATAATTCTGATGAAATAGCCGCTATAGGGCGTGGCTACAGAGAAGCGGACTGATGTCACTGATGTGCATCTGCTTTTCCATTAGACTCCTTGTGTGTATTGTGTTTCAGGACGAACGTGGCCTGTGTCGATGGGATCGGGGATGGGAATGGGAATGGGATACTCTGACTGCCGCCATGACTTTAGGTCACGTTACCTGCTTCACGGCCACACGGTAAAGGTGCGTGCTCGCGCGCAGGACCAAACGTGTTCATAAGAACCATTAAGCAACATTGGTGCATCATGTCTGTGTGTATTCTATTCCAGGAAGAGTAGAGCAAGATTAATGAAGATTCGCTGGCATGAAGTTTGCTTGTCGTAACTTTGTCTCTTTGAATTGTGTTTTGTGTCATTTGTGTCCCAGCACTAGCACCCATTCACTGTATGAATGTATGTATGTATGTATGCATGTCTAATAAAGGGAGGATAACACATGTCTGTGTGTTTTGTGAGTCTATGTATAATGAAGTGGGACGTGGAGGAGGGGGGTAATTTAGTGTGCTAATGAGTTGGGAGCCTCAGAACTCCTGCTGTTTTGGAATGGGAGCCAGCTTCAGCATCTGTGGCCCTGGAAAAGAGTGGGAGGAAGAAAAATAGGCATTGCAGACTTGCAGTGTAAGGAAAATGTAGTTTGTGGGGAAAATAAAACTCCTAACTGCAGAAATATTTGCCCAAGTGCGTTTATAAAAAAATAAAAAGTAAAATTTTAGTACTGTGTGCATAAACCTACTTCGCCACTGATTATCTATGGCTAGATTTGTTTTGAGCAACCATAAAATGGACATGTACAGTGTATTCCCAGACTATGGCTTCACTCATGCGCCACCACCTAGCGTGGACGCATACGGCTAAAGTATGCCACATTCTGCAGTCCAGTTGTAAGATCTCTTGTAGGCTGGGAGTGTTTCTGTGATGGTGAGTGTTGCTGTGATTGGAGGGGGGGGTGCTATGAAGTTGAAGCTTGTGTCTCGAGATGGGGAGTAGTCCTACATGCTATGTGTATTAATTGGCCGTCTATCTGTTTGGCAGGGCCGTTGTGTGTCTGTGATTGATCACTTATACTTGGTTCTGTGGGCCTGCTACAGAGTCCGTTTTTGTGTGTGTGAGAGCGAGTGCGTGCGCGCGCACACACACGCACACAATTGTGCAGACCCCTGGTGAAGCAGAATGTGTGGAATGCAAAGGAATGCCATTTCTGGACTGGAGCTCAGTCTTATTACTAACAGGTGAGTTCTGTGCTGCACACATCTGAACACAACACGTACACTATCAAGGGTGGGAACAAATGTTCTCTCATATCCACCTTCTTGCTCACTCATCTCAAGCTTAGCTCAATGTGAGATCTGAAGGCTCCTAGATTTGGAAAAAAAAACAGCACATTTTCTCTATTGACTTGTTCTTTACTTAAAATGTTAACATATAAAATAAAAATCTTAATTTTTCAAAGGTCCGTGCCTTAAAAGCTTATTTTGTGTTGCATTATTCACAAAGTAGCTTTTTACCGTTTTAGCTAAGCCATGTCTACCCTGTCCATTAAAATATGTGTTTCCAAGTAAAGCGTGACGCTGATAGGGGTGCATGGACACACTCCAGACTGCACACCTGCATTCAAGGTCACGCTTAGGTTGGGCTGGTGTTAGGGTATCTGAGCTATACCAGGCTTTTCCTGTTTGACACATTGTCTATGATAAAGTCATAACCAGTCTGTTAACACAAATTGGTTTAGCCTCTATTATTTATACATTTCTGTTTTTCTTAGCATTCTAGTTGAAGATTCTTATAACTAGCTAACATTTGTAGTAAGTCATAAGGCTGTTGATCCTTTGAAAACGAATAAATCTATCATATTATCAGTGCAATACATATTTATTTATTAGGCATATTATTTATTTAGATCTAAAGAGGCCTATCAACAAAACTCTAGAATACATGATCATTCTAAGTTGGGTCAAAGGCTAAAATCTACCCTATAGGCACGTGTCAACATTATCATAAGGTCACACACTTATGACCTGATGCAGAAACGGTCTCTTCCCCTTGGAGAAACTGAAGAAATGTTTCCTCGTCATTCTCAGCAGGACTCGTGTTTGAGTGTGTGTGTGCGTGCTTGAGGGGGGGTCTACGCAGTGCCAACCCTGCTCAAATAAAGTTTCAGCTCTCGTGTGAAAGTTAAATAACGTGGAGAGTGCAGTCCTGCAGTAAACTGGTTAGTGAGGTTTAGCGGAATATAATACTGGACGGAAAAAGAACAAAGGGGAGGGACAGCCTGCGTTGCGTTGATGGACTTTGAGATAGATAGCGCATACACTATTCCCCCATCATTCTCCTGCGGACGTCCTCTTTCTTTTCCGAATGATGAAAGCGTGTAATAATAACGATTGATACGTGGTCGTAGGCTACTTATCATTAGGCCTAATCATAAGCGTGTAGCCTATTCACACAATTCACGATTCCACGCATGTTTTTTTGGGGGGAAGACGGTTGGCGAGGGGCTGTTTGAGGAGCCTGCGTTTAATCTTCGGTGAGAGGTCTCACTGGTCAACGGGCAGACGGGTCTGTTGTTGCGTGGAGGTAAGTTGACTTCATGGATTTACAGTTTCATACCAGTTTGACAACAAAGCTTTTCAACGGAGAGTAACTGCATTTTAATTTTCCTATGTTTGAGTTTGCTACATGGACTGCGAATCTGATGACCAATGTGTTGACTTCTTTGAACTAGGCTTCTTGTATTGAGGTAGGCTATATTTTCCAGTCAGATAAATTACAATGAATAGATCTGTTGAAAATGCGTTTGTCTCGTGGTTAGGCCTATTGCTCTCTACGCCATAAGGATTCGATGTGCAGCCTCTAACACATCGCCCAGAACTGATATGGTTTTGTACAGATGCCACAATCTTTTTAGTAGGCCTATGCCAAAGTTTTTCAAAAGTCCACTGACGTTGCGTGTGTAAAGTAGACGTGTGTAAAGGCGACCAACCAGTTTATAAGTGGCAAGAGTTGTGGTTTTTTTTGGACTGTAAATATGACGTGACTTGTACAGGCATTTTTAAAGAAGAGTGGACGTATAAGGACACAGACGCTCACAGTTTATTAAAGTCAGGTGGTATCAAGCAGACATTTTCCTTTCTCGTCTTTCTTCTCTGGGACAGTATGACTGAACTGAGGCCAACATTGTTAATCGAAGCTAACTTGATCATTTTTATTACAATATATAGGCTACCTGCATTCAAATTAACGTGATTATGCGGAGTTAACCATATATAGTATGTGGCAAATTGCGTATCACGAAGCAGTTTGGTAGCAACAAAACATTAAAAATAAAAATATAACATAGAAATCACCTCAGTTGCAAACATATATGTCTGAAAACTGCGTGCATTTTCAGTATCAGGTAGCAATAATGCAATGCATTTTTATACCCCTGTAGGTGCAATCATGTGGGAAAAAAGTCTGATTTGGTGCGCGCTGTTTGCACTGTATTCAGCGGCGCCGCCTACGCACATCAACCGCCTGGCGCTGTTCCCTGACAAGAGCGCTTGGTGCGAGGCCAAGAACATCACGCAGATAGTTGGGCACACAGGATGTCAGCCCCGTTCTATTCAAAATAGGTCAGCCGTATCTCTCAGTCTGATTGCCTGTCTATATTTCGTATTTATTTGTAGCGCATTATATTACACCTCTCTCTACCTCTCTCTCAGGGCTTGTCTGGGACAGTGTTTCAGTTACAGTGTGCCTAACACCTTCCCCCAGTCGACCGAGTCCCTGGTGCACTGTGACTCTTGCATGCCAGCCCAAACACAGTGGGAGGTGGTAAGTCTGGGCACACATTCATTCATTTACACAAACCCCAAACATCCAGCATCAAAGAGCACAGTCAGCCACACATCATAGCAAGCGCACTGTGGGAAGAAGTCTAAGGTTGAAGTGATTAATCTTTAGTGAAACTCTTTCCTGCATACCTTCACTCTCTAGCAGTCCATGCAGAAGTTCATGATGGAATATTCTGTTTGGTTGCTGTATTTATTAACTTACATATCATTGTGGGATTTTATTGTTTTAAAAAACTTGTCTACGAATGATGCTTGGCAGGCAACGTTTCTTGGCAGTATGTTTTCATGTGCTTCCTCTGTCAAATGTTACTGATTTGAGTTACCCTGTAGAAGTTGTAAAATATTTAGTTTTGAATTTTGAATACAGGTAGACAGTATTTCAGCCCGAACATCAGAATTCGGCCCGTGGTAAAGAAGCTATAGAGTAATTACGTAATATCCCTTTAAAATGGTAGTGTATATGTAATTCTGGCCACTGGGAGGAAGCCCAATGCCTAGAAGGTTCCATGTATTATGTCAAATACTGGGGTTTAATGTGAATGTATGTGTTTGCTTCACCCAACACAAACACATACTACATCTCTGCTTGAGTACTTTTATGGAGATAGGAAGCAAATCACTGACTCCGCTCTCACTATGCATGTTTCCACTACATGTGGAAATACCCTGGCCAAAACAAGAGGTTTTATCATGCACAAGATATCACCCAATGATACCATCTTACACACTATTCCTTTAAAAGGAAGGTTTTACATAGGCTTTTGTCTCTACCTCTGTGTTTTGTCATTCCACCCTCAGATTACAGTTTATATTCATCTGAAATTCATTGTCCTTATTAGCCAAAGGGTTATAGGGTACAGCTACAACAAAGACTGTGTGGGAAGTTGTATGTATTTTAGGAAACCTGCCAGATAGGGAGGTTTGAAACAACAGGTGAGGTCACGTTACGTTTCAATGGAAATTATTTGGAGTTTATAGCTGTTAATTATAATTGGTGCAAACCAATTGATAATTCACCAAATGCACCAAAGCCCCTTCTTTATTCGGTTTGATTAAAAATGATTGGTTCAATATTTGCAGTTTGCAGAAACAAAGCATAATGCATCTGCAGCTTTGTGGCTGACAGATGTCAGAGATCAGGATAAAATCACCAAGTGATCATTTGGGATAGAAAACATTCAGGGAAATTGTTTAAAGCTGTAAAGGTCAGCTGGAATTGGGTAATGCTGAAGTTTATGTCTCTTTAGTGTTTACTGGCCCAGTAAACAAAAGATGTCAAGTATGTTTTTATCCTTTATACTCTATTTAAATGGAAATGACAAAAAAAAGTAGTGAAATGGCTCTGGGAGGATTTGATAACAAAGATTAGCCCTGGTTTTAATTTAATAAAAACTGTCACGACACATATCGAAGAAATGTACTTTCAACAATGTTTATATTTTTTTTATGTTAAAGGCACACTCACTTTCTGTTTGGAATTGCCCTTGGGGTTTAAACAAATCCCTTTTTTGCAGAGTGTCTTGCAGTCCTCTCTCCTCCCAACTACACAGCTCATAGGCTCACACTGTCCTTTACTGTTCCCCTTGAATTGCACAAATGTGTTTCACAATCGAGGAGTTGTCTTTATTGTTTCTTTTCTTAATCCTAGATTCAATGGCGGCTGGTGATATTATTTTTTCAGAGGGCGTGATTTTGGGAGTTATGGTAGTGATTATTTAGGGTCAAACACTACATTTACTGCATTCTGGTGAATTATTATTATTATTATTATTATTAATAATAATAATAATTATTACATAGACTTAACATCAGGATTTTCTAAAACTAATTTCAAGTATGTGGTTTACTTTTCATAAATGTAATACAGGAAAAAAAAAACATATTTAAGTTCCCCGCTAGACAATATCAGTTCATTGCCACGTAACACACGCGCGCACACAAACACTCACTCCCGCACCCACACACACAAACACACAGGACTCAAACACACAAAGTTGTCTGTAATGTTGCGCCTTAATTTGTTACTAAATAGCAATCTGCAAGTAGCCTATGACATAATTATCGACAAATCAATCCACTGAGACAAACATTTATAAAAGTAACATTTTGTAAAGCTCTGGATTTGAACCGGAAATCTCTGTGTTATAAACGCAGTCCAACGTTCATCATGATGAGCTAATGACCAGTAATTTTACATGAGAACACTGACCCGGATTAATCAAATTATCTGATTGTACGGTTCTTTGCTCACGCAACACAAACGCAAAAGAAATACAAATTTAAGACTTGGTTCTTTACACTGTCTGAATGAGATTCAAAGATATGGGTCGTGCAGAATATCCAGAGTTCCCACCACTAACCTATTATAAATCTCCATGTGTATTTCATAATCCATACTTGCTGCTGAATAATTTGTAAATCGGGTTGGTCGGGTCCAATTTAAGAAATCTTCAATAATCCTTGGTTTTGAAAGCTTTTGTAAGTAAGTAATAAAAGATTTCTTTGCTGAGTGAGCCACGACATCTGCGACACAGTGGAATCTTCCAATCGCAATCACTTAAATCAAACAAGTTGAAAACAATACTACTTTGCTGCCAATACAAGTGGGGAGTCCAGGGCACATCAGCCTTGCCTGGCTCCTCCTGACAATGCTCTCAGCTCAATTTATTTGGCTGAGATTACAATCTGGAAACCCTGATCACGTTAGCATATGCACAGCCACACTGCTGGCGGCCCAATCAGTGTGGGTTAGTGAGATGAAGTGGTAGTCAAGAGTGTTGATGATCTAATTAATTGTAGCAATGCTGATTGGTTCAGCGCTGTCCAATAGATTCAGAATGAACCAGAGGGGCAAAGGCTAACAGGTGCATTGTATGAGTATGAGCAATACTAGCAATATTAGCAATAATGAATTTATGTTTAACATGAAAAGATCTTCTTCTCTCAATATTACAAGGGGGTCAGCGCCCCCTATGGACCAGCCGCCACTGCCTAGATCCAACCTAAGACAGAATACAGCAGTCATTTAATCAGTGTGTGTGTGCTTGTGTGCACCGTGAGCAGGTGACACTGGAGTGTCCAGGCGAAGAGTCTCCTCGAGTGGACAAACTGGTGGAGAGGATCTTTCACTGCAGCTGCCAGTCCTGCAGTACAGAGGGTGGCCAGGAGGGGGCAGTGATGCATCTCTACCCTCCAGAGAGCGCCCTGGACACTCCGTCTCTATCTGAAGCCCTCAGTGGGGCTCAGCCACACAGCCGACCTCATTCAGACGTCCACTCACACACAGAGCATCGCGCGCTACCACACCTGTCGGATGGTGGGTAGCTCCTCCCCCAGCTGTCACTCATTTCATCAACACCCCCACTGTGTCATACGTCTACCCCACCACCACAATGTCTTTAACAACCTGTAGTATTACAAAGGCACTTTGAAAGTATGATGTCACTTATATTAAAGTGTAACTGCACCCTAAAATGTGTTTTTTGAGCTGTAGTCGAAGTAATAGCATTGATCTGTGATGAGACACATCAATGCTGGTTTTAATATTGACAAAAGTCCTGTTTTTATAAAATTCTGCATTTTATGGGCTAAAAACAGAACTACACGTCATATCCGTTAAAAATCACCCCAGGACCTGGTGGTTTTCATCGGTACACTTGGTACGCTCATACGTCATCAAATGTTAACGATAATGTTAAATGGGGGTCCCCCTCTCAGTCCCTCCCCTCACTCAGCTCCTTTATGCATTTATCAAAGTGGGAGTGGGTGGAGTCAGGCTCAGAGCTGGGGTGCAGGTACACTTTAAAAGGCTCTTTTCAAAGCACAAATGCTGCAAAGTACATTCTATTGTGTCCCATTTCCATTTGAACACCAACCCATCAGTTCAATGATTGGCACATGCATACATACATTGGACATGACTATAGCCATCTGTAGTCTAATTACTTATAATCTGCTTTTATATCCAATAAATGAATCCAATACATTTGACTGTAAAAAGCGTACTGCCTACATTTTGTTGGGTTTGTTCTCATAGAAGTCCTCTACTGTATTACATGTTGATTTAGCTACCCCCTTTAGCTCACATTCTTTCTTCTTCTGGTTATTACTGTAAGTTGATCATATCTGGCATCAGGCAAGGGCCTGTTTTATTTCTCCTGCCCTGAAATAATGTCTACAACTTCCTTTGTTTTGCTCCCTGTGGCATGCCAGATGTGTGGATATATCAGTGAGGAGAATTGGAAGGCATATCGATTTTCTTTTTAATTATATTTTTGAATCCAGTGAAGAACCAGTGAATGTGACTGACATGCAGTGAGCGTACATGATAACACAGTGACTCTTCAGATAAGGCTTCTAAGTGTCATTTTTATTTAGTTTTGACCAAAAATTACATTATTTGAAAATTTTATATTGCAGCGCATGCTCTGCATGCACAGGATTTATTTAAAGAAAAATATTATATAGTCATTAGAATCGCCTTGAAAAGTTATGCAAGATAGCCGATTCACTATTTTTGAGAGTCGTGACGTGAAAAGATGTTGACACTACCTAAATAAGGCTTTTCTTTTTGGTCATTTGTCTGATTATGCTGAATAGTCTTGTCTTCATCAACTAAACTGTTTTCTGGTAGTGGGTAAACATAACATCCTATTGTTTATGTTAACCTTTCCAGGGAGGGTAATGGTTATGGGACTCTGGGATGGGTTTTACAAAACAACCACTGCAGTCAGTTATAGAAAGTAGGCAAGCTTGACATGACACTGTTTAATGCAAGCTCCACATATTGCTTCCTGTCTATACGTTTAAAACCAGAATGATGACTAAAACCTTTTTTAGTTTTAAACCTCAACAGAATGAGTACCTCACATTCCTCTACTCCTCCCTCCTGCAAATAGAGTAGGAAAATATACAGGTACAGATATCAAATACAAATAAAAAGTATAATGATAAGTTAAGACATGCTTATGGCTTCTTTGTAAGTTAAAAGTGAATCAGCAGTTTCAAGTTAAATGGGGGTGGGGGGTGGGGCTTAAAGACACACATGCACACAGAGGCACAGATGACAAGTATGGCACTGCAATTATAGCCAGTATCCCTTTTCTTTCTCAAAGGTTGTCACCATCTGTCAAAGCACACTAAACCTACATCACAAAAGGGACAACTGTTATGACGGTTACCATAGAAATCCCTTGGAGGGTGTGCAATACATGGATCAAGAAGAATTATATGGTGTGGGGATGGTTGAGGAGGAGGACCAGATCATATACACAATACACATAGGCTACATTGTTAACATTTAGCAGACATATTTTAATATTCATCTTATCTTTTAAAGCAACTGAGTCATTCCTGTTATGCGGTAACATTTTGGACTCAAAGTTAGGAAAAAAAGTTTTATTTTTATGTTTTTAGTATTATATCAGAATAGTGACATGTTTAGCTGTCAGGAAAATACATTGGTCAAGCTCAGGCACTTAAATAATATGAATTATGGGTGGAATGTTCATATTACATACTGTGACATTATTCCACGCTGTTAGGGACATTTACTTTGTTAGCACAGAATATGAATAATGTAAATGTTTAACAATATTCATATTTTCTTATATACTATATGTCCCTTATTCAATTAAATTATGTTTTTATTCTTTAAATAATAACAAAACAATTATATATGTATAGAATGTGTTTTTTCTGAACAATGTACTTCTTATATGCTGACCAACAGGGTGGAATGAAGCAAGATTGATATACTCAAACAGTCTAGCATGATTTTGTTATAGTGACCACGTGGCCAGTTGTTACATCCTTTACTGAAATTATATTAATATCTTAATCCACAAATATATATAAAAATATAAATTCATCAGTAATTTATATTCTATAATTTCTATTAGAATGTGCACCCTGATAGGTTTATAATCTTAACAGGGTGGATATTTGTAAGCGAAGTTAGCCACAGTTCTGAGTGATCAAGATTTAGACAGATAACCTTCTACACATGAACAGAACTTGTATAACTATCTCAATTATGTTTTTTTTATTATCAGACCAACTTTCTTCATAATTTAGCCTAACAGGGTGCGGCAAGCAGAGTGCGACAAGCAGATTAGCATCATAAAACTAGGAATATAAATATGAGTGAATGTTTATTCTTACCTCACTTTGTGCCTTTGAATTCCCTCCAACATTATAATGTAAATTCCTGAATAGGACCCCAATGTAATTGTAGTCTTCTTGTTTTTAGAAGGCGAAAACTACAAACTAACAGGGTGGAAGATGACTTCAGGGACAAAGAAAAAATTATGAAAATGTTAAGAAATATATATAGTTTCCCCTGATATACATGAATGTTACAAGATAGTTAAACATGGTCTATAATATATATATATATATATTATATATATATAATTAAATTATATTTTGAGTATTATATAATTTGATGGCTTTTAGTTAATGTGGAAGTTGGTTACTTTGCACTGGGGACATAGTCAAATAGAACGCATACCAAAATAAAAAGGTAATAAACAAATAAAACAATAAATGTATGTGCATGTTTTGTCATAAAGAAGACCTAAATATAGATTTTGAGCATTTTTCAGAACATATTAGGAAGTAATTCACTGGGACAGAAATGTTACTGCATAACAGGAATGACCCAACTTACAAAGTACATTTGTCAATAGGTCATTGTACGTGAACACATTGATAATTCATATCTGATACATATAGATATAGAATGTCAACTATGTATATTAGGGAAACAGAAGAACTCAATTTAATAATTCAGTTTAATGTCAACTGTGTTCAATATAGTTAAAATGTAGTGAAGAATTATTCAAGGTAAAGAACAATAAAGTTAATTTCTAGGAACACTTCTCTCATCAATTTAACTAACTATACATTAGCCTATTTAGCAATGTCTGTGTTTGCTTGCCAGTGTGCTGCTGAAGGGGGATATCGTATGGCAGGCTATGTACAGCTATGTTATGCTTAAGGCAGTTCCTATACACAATGAACCAGGGGAGTTTCTGCCCATCTGGCACCCAGTTAGAGCCCTTGGTTAGATATGCAGACATGTATTACTCACCCATTCCTCAGAATACAACTCTTGTCGATGGTGAAAACATATTTTCCATCGAAAAAAGCCTTTAGTGCCGTTCTTTACACTTCTAATAAATCATAGGCTAATAAAACTGCCTGTGGTCTCATACCTACGACCACAGCCATGATATTGAGCCCTGATATTGTCTAACGCATTCACTCTCATGATATTAGCCTATATGCATAAATTCATAATCTATTATCAAATCTACCAGATTCTCAGAGCTGGGAAGTACTTAAATACAAGCTGTATAAACACTTAAGTACTGTACTTAAGTAGCCTTTTCAAGCGTAGTTTATTTAAGTATGTATTTTTCTTACTTCTTACTTTTACTCCTTACATTTTTACACAAATATCTGTACTTTCTAAGTCTACTCATTGCATATAAGTAATGACTTTGTTTACTTTTGACACCTCAGCAGATTCTTACCACTACAGGTGAGGTTTTGAACTCTACTCTCGAAAATAGGCTAATAATAAATGTTCAACAGCCCCCCCCCCACACACACACCCCCACCCCCCACCCCCCCACCCATCAGTGAATATTCTTAGAATAACACATTGTATAATACAAAAAAAAAAAATGTAGGTATATATTTCATTATTATTCTTATTTGCGTGTGCGTGTGCGTGTGTATGTGTCGCAGGTGTAGCCCTAGGAGACCGCATAGGTTGCCTGCTATAAATGCCTCTGCTGCAACGAACGCACACAAGCACTCCATCCTGACGACAGACGATCACGTGCAGTTTGCAAATCATCCCAGTAGAGGTCAGTATAACTTCACAGAGCAAGCAAGGTTAAAACATTTTACAGGCAGCCAATGCTGTCTGGACTATAAAATTATCTCTCGGATATGGATCTCCCTCTACATTTTATGAAGGTATATTCCTTCGTTTGTGCTTGGAATTGCTCTCGAGTTTATTTTCCCCTATTTTTTTCCCTCCATGGATGTTGCTGGAAACTCATGCCTCTCCCAACACGTGTGCGGAGGCTCACAGCTCTTTAGAGTTTAGCGTAGCCTAGAGGCGTGCGCTGGCAAATGCAAGGCTGGGCTCACGCTCAGGCAAGACGTGCTGGAGATAGGCGTTACGTCTCAAATGTGTTTGTTCTTGCTCTATGTCAGAAAGCAGCACTTCTACGAAACTATACACAATTAAAAACATTGTATTAAAGTAATCATTATCGGTTATCACAAGTAAACAAAAACAACGAAGGAAATTGCCATTGCAAGGTAGGCACGCATTTAATAATGATAGGCTATAGGACTGTGTGTATATTGCATGATGTTCATAGGCTATGCATACTTCGAATGTAGTTTAATTAATATGGCATAGCTATTCAATCGCATATAACCATATGGCAACCTTTAGAACATGCGAATTCACGTTGGGTACTCCAGACCACTGCTTAATATATAAAATATAAAATACATAAGATTTGTAATTGCAATGTTAAATTATTTTCGGTAAACTGTACGCAACAAAGATTATCCCACACAAGTGTGTTGTAAATGATTATGTCAGACGTTTGGGTGAGATTACAATCTCTATGAACAAATGCTGGTTCCCGAGATTGGGGTGAGACGGGATCTGGATCTCACCGTCAACCTTGGAACTGATTTAATTCTCAGATCAGTGACATAATCGATGTAATCGACCAAGTTGAGTGATGCCAAAAGAGCAAAGGATGGGGTTGGGTTTGCTGCATCAAAAAAACTATGTTAGGGTGAAACAAAGTTATACCTTTAGTGTCTGTGTCATAAATAATCAATTAGGTCTGCTGCATTATTATGGTAATGTGTCAAAATCAGCAACCAAATAAACTTCTGCTGTGTAAAAGAGTTGTTTGCTGTTACAGTATAGCCTACGCTATACACAATTATGAGCCATGACAAATATGGTGAAAACCATCTGCATGTCTTACAGTTTACCCATGTTATTCACAGAAGTCCACATAATTATGCAGTCAAAATACTTAGTAGGCCTATAATCGTGATAATGGGTTTTAGGTACCTTTCAAAACAGACATATATAGCCAATATTTGATACAATAGCAAACTGTAATCTATACTATACTATAATCAAACAAACTGGTGTAGAATTTTCTTTAATCTTTAAAGTATCCTTAGAAGCATAATCATAAACTCAGTGCAGTGTTAAACAGCAAACCAGTGAAACTGCTGAAGAACAATGTTTTATGTAACAGGGTTCTACTTCTGGTAGTGACACTGGCAGCTATCTTCAAAACCTTTATTTTATTTCACCAGGAAAGGCTCTTGAGAGTGAAAGTTTCATTTTCAAGAGCGTCCTGGGATCTTAATTCTGAACCAGTTGGCACACTTTAATGACACACGGTTTGTTGTGCCACCTACAAGTGCATTCTCATTTGTAGCTGGAACTTAATGGTTGCAACCTGCAGCTTTGCAAAGATTGAGCATTAACCGTTAGGCCTCGTTCAGACAGGCCACGACATCATGCTAGGCCAGGATTATTCATCAGCAGCTGACCCACCAGTTGATTGCTGCTTTACATGCATTAGCCAAAGCATCCAGGGTGCCTTATTTAAGCTGCCTTAGCCTGCTGCTGCCTCTGCAAGCCTCTTTGTAACTCACCACCTCCCCAAACCCCTCCTTTTATACTATGTCTGTCTTAATACATGTCTGTTGTCATTGATGCTTGCTGTTCTGTACCCTGTGGGGGGAGCCATACTGCCAAATATACCTGCAGGTAGATCATTGATTTATTTGCACTTAAATGGGTGCTGAGTGAAATGTTATTGTTTTCAACCTGAAAGAGACTGCATGGCCCTGCTGCGCCTCCCCTCGCACTGCTCTCTACTCCTCCCCCACCGCCATGTGCACTTTTAGTGACAGCTGGAGGTTGTTGTTGTTGTTTCTCTGCAGGATGTGTGTCGCGGGGGAGGAGGAGGAGCAGGAGGTGGGAGATGAGGAGGAGGAGAAAGAGGAGGAGTTGTGGGCGGAGGAGGGAGTGAAGATGCTGCTTCCACCCATGGCCCACACAGAGGGCAGTGCCTGGGGCAGTCGCAGGGGCCGCTGTGGCTGCATCACCTGCGGAGCCGGCCTGGTCCTGTGGAACCTGGTGGTCGTCACGGTGATCACACTGCTCCTGGCAGCGGTGTTCTGCGTGGTGCTGCTGCCGGCAACACTGCTGCTCTGCGCTGGCTTCCTCTGCCACTCCAGGGTGAGTTGGCGCTCGGCACAGTCCTCAGGCTGGAGTGTCTTCAGTGAGAGGCAACAGAGCTGCAGGTTCCTTACTGAGGTTACGCTCTAGGGGGCGCTGTTTGTGTCTCCAAACAACTGAAATGGGGTCCTGTGTAGATCATTGAAACTGTATTAAGATTATGTGCTGTATACTTGAGCACACCTTCCATTTTGTTGGTGTGGGTGGGTGAACAATGTTAGAAAACCTTCAGGCAATATTGTCATACAACAGCTGGCCAAAGCCATTTAGTTGTTGATTTTATTGAATGCTTACCTACATATGTCTTGTGGAACTCAACTTCTGTATTTGTTTTTGTTAACCATGCATACAGTGAGACTTTTTGAATGATCTCAGGGTGTTTTAGTTTTTTATAACGTGAACATAAAATAAGACACACAACAAACCTTGACTGCATTATAGCGCCCCGTGCCAAATGCCACCCATCTCATTGCTGTGATCAAACACAGATGACCACAGAGGTGTGGGCAGCTGTAAGTAGCGGGTGGTGTGAGAGAGCAATGTGATTTTAGAGCTTTCAGCGTTCAGCTCTAACATTGAGATCACTGTGCAAAATTGCATTTGAGGTACACTCAATGCTATTCCTAGTGGATTAGTCACCCTGTGTGATCTTGACTAGACACCAGACACTGTTGACGGTCAATTATGTCAGTTTGAGGTTTGTATCTGATTATGTCTGGTCAGCAAACAACAGATAATCTCTGCCTTTGTGAACTTTGTGACAGTATTTCCCAATTATGTTTTGGGCCATAATTCCCAGACTGCACCTGGTCCATATATATTAACGTAATTTTTGAATTATTTTTACAATTAGCTCCTTACAGTAGTATTTTAAGGAGCCAGGTAGGGGTTATAGTAAGTAGGCCTAGTTAAAGGTAGTGTGGCATGTCAGGGATAACATCATCCTATTCTGTGTTAAATTCTAAGCCCACATGACAAAGCATTTAGTTATCATTATTTGTCTGTATATTTGACTAATTAACATGGAAAACTGAAACTTTACATTCATTCTTCACTATTTTCCAAAATGGATACAAAATTGTTGTGAAACCAGTGGGCAAGTGTAATACACTTAGTGTGGAGATAAGTGTTGTCATCATGCGCACTCTGCTATGCAGAGAAACCAGATCATCGTCCATCTTGTCATCACGCCAGGCCTCATTTAATAGAAGATCTACAGTTGTTGGCCTTGGCCCATGGCAGGTTTACCGTCTGTTCTGTTACTACAGGGTGATCTCATCAAGTGTCCCAGGGGCCTTAGTGTCCTGGACATACATTTTCCAGGCTTTAATCAGTATACACTCCTTAATTCTGTTATAGCATACCTAGAACCCCCAGATCCCTCCCTACACTGTTACTGGTTTGAAACACAACTGTGCAGAAAGTGACTGTTGGGGGAGGAGTAGAGAGTAGTGCTCACAACTGTGTTGTGGGAGGGGCATGTCCTCCCTGAGTTTCATACCAAAACAACAATGTTTTTGTTACACTGGTCTCAATTACAAGGGGCGTTCTGCACACATTGCAGGCTAACGAGACACACCTGTGTCCATCAGGGTCAATCCTGGCTCAAACTGAGTGCACAAAACAACAGATGTGTTCGTTTAAGGCAGCAATATCACACGGGAGGGAGTGTGGTTATACTTAATATCAGCATGGCTGTGATTTGGTGGTATAGGATGAGGCCACCGTTTATTATTTAACAGTAATAAGTACAACAGATTCTGATATGTTTGTTTATTGAACCATTCATTTGGCTATCTGTGTGTTTCCGTTTATTGTGCAACAAGTGAAGTAAGAGTATGTTGACAGTCGCTTTGGTGACATGTGATTACGATGCGTTAACCGCTTGTTTAGACAGTATATGCTATGTTGCTCCATCGTTTCAATTCCAAATACTTCTACTAGTGACCTTTCTTAGTTGAACTCAAATATTATTTGTGGAAATATGTCCACCTTTGAGGTGTGAAATTATCAAAGGTAAGATGATCAGGATAACCGCTGTTAATTGAATTACCCTTTTTAGAACACCTGTAAAGCGGTGTAATGAATGAAGTTAAGTCAGTCAGCACTTAAGGAGCGCCTCTTGTCCAATCAAATGAGTAACATGATTAAGAATACTGCACATGCCATAGTCACTAAGAATGTGGCACGTCAACAAGCACTATCCATTGTAGCGAGGGATTGTGCAAGGCTAGAGGAAATCTCTGCAGACCTATGGAGAAAATACACGATTAACCCTTTTTTAGGTAGAACAGATTTTCTTTTACTTAAAGATGAACTCCTCGATTGAGTTACAGCAGATGTGAGCCTAAACTCTGCAGTGGGATGTGGGACTGAATCACAGCCAACAACAGCTATAGCCTGCTGACAAGTAAAACAGGATGCTGAGTACAGTACATATTGTGTATGTGTGTGTTAAGGAGCATTTCTATGTAAAGTTCCTGTTGAAAGAATCTCACAATAGGGAATGCGCTATTGCATTTTGCGTGATATTGATATGTGTATTTTTGTAGCTATGACAGTTGCTTTCATTGTTATCACCAGTGTCTCATTTCACCACTTCTGTGCTGTTGCTATATTCATCATCCTGCAACGGGACTGCATTGCTCCTTTGCCTGTCTGTGTCTCAACAGTCACGGTGATTGACAGCTCAGGGGTTTCAGTGCTCAATGCTGAGCTTCTTTCTTATCGGTACTGAAAAGCAGAGAGTTTATCACGACTTAATGGTCATGAGTCCTATTCACGCGCACACACACAAACACAGGCACACACGCACATACACACACACAACACACACATACACACTGCAGCCAACCTCCAACCACTTAATAAGCATAAAATCAAAATGTGTTCTATGTCATGATTAGTTATATACAGGTCATATAATGTATACTATATAGTATGCTGGTCACTTTCTATGAGGTCATTGAATCTGCTGAGTGGTTCCTCTTGTGTCTGCCTTGATAGGTCCTAGACTCCTCTGCTGCTCTCTGCGGTTACCTTGACGATAACAGCTGTTCTGCCCTCATCATCCTGGGCTTTGTGATGATGTCACCACTGGTGGTCGTAGCGGCCGCCATCTTCTGCGGTCTTCTCCGAAGGTTCCGCCTGCTGCTTCTCGTTCATCCAATCACTCGGGCCTGGTACCGGGGCTGTCTCTCGGACTGGGCGGGAAGCGTCCGTGCCTGGGTGTGATGGCGTGGGCCACCCCAGTGAGACTGGGCAGGTCAACAGAGATATAATGCCTCGCCCACACCACATTCCTCTGTACACGTCCCACTGCAGAGCTTGTACTGTAGGCTCACATCTGCTGTAACTCAATCGAGGAGTTCATCTTTAAGTAAAAGGGAGAAAATCTGTTCTACCTGAAAAGTGTTAATCGTGTATTTTCTCCATAGGTCTGCAACTACTTTTTCCTCCCCCTACCTGAGAATATATGTATATTATAATAAGCTGGTCCTCCACATGGCATGAGTGTTTTGTTAGTAGCCTACGTCAACCTGGGGTTTGCAAGTGCCACCACAACAAGTGATGTTAGGAAACCAGTAGCCTAGGGCATATCATTTATTTCGTGGATTACTAGATGTTCTATAGCATTGTAAAACAATTTCACTGTAAAACTTTACACAGTACAGTAAAACGATTACAAAGTAATGTAAAATGATTACACATTACTGTAAACCTATTACACATTACTGTAAAACTATTGCACAGTAATGTAAAACTATTACACAGTACAGTAAAACGATTACACAGTCCTGTAAAACTATTGCAAAGTAATGTAAGATGATTACACATTACTGTAAAACTATTGCACAGTAATGTAAAACTATTACACAGTACTTTAAAACTATAGACAGCAATGTAAAATTATACACAGCACTGTAAAACTGTTGCACAGTAAAATCAATACATTACAGAAAACGTTGAAAAGATGCGAAGCATAGAAATGAACTGATATGTTTTAGTGACATTATAGTTTATAGAAGGTAAATGTTTATTACTGTTAATTGCTGTACAAAAAATAATAACTAAATGCTAATCATGAATTGCAAACATATAGATGTAACTTGTATTCTAAAGTATTTTGTTGCGTATATAAATGTAGTGTTAATGATTCTAATACAATACACAATACGGTGTTCCTACACGACCTTGGCTTTAAGCGGGAACACAAACGGTGTGGTGGGGGGCTTCTGAGGGAACAGTGAAGGGGGATTGGATCCATCCATCCATCCATCTTCATCCGCTTATCCAGAGTCGGGTCGCGGGGGCAGCAGCTCCAGCAGGGGACCCCAA
>JAODUH010045418.1:4426-19884 GCA_027564835.1 Typhlichthys subterraneus
ATCAACAATGCATTACATGGTAATGGTAGGTTTGTAAAAAGTTAAAATTGCATGTTGTTTTGCCCTGTGTGTGTGTGCGTGCGTGCGTGCGTGCGTGCGTGCGTGTGTGTGCGCGCGCGTGCACGAATAGGCCAAAGTCATGTGCTCATTGTCCTGCAAGTGTGTAGACTGTGGGAACTGCAACCACAGCATTGTGACACAGAAAGACACCAATAAGGTCAACCAAAGGTGAACTGGCGTGGTTTAGGACACTACTGTATGCAGATCAACACACAATAACTGTACAGCATGATACGTAGATCTAGATCTTGTGGCATTTTATTCCTAAATTGTCAATGTATTGTTTTATTTTTCTGCACTGCTACTACAGCTAACCAACGCTACTACAGCTAACCTATGCTCCATTGGGAAGTGTTAACAGTTGTTTCCACCCACTGGGCGTAAACCTCTGATTAATTTAGAAACTATTGGACAGCATTTAACCAATCAGGATTGCTACGATTGGATTGATAGCTCTACTGCCATTTGGAAACACGCTTGACTTCAACGTCATCTCACTGCCCCACCCTGATTGGTCCGCCAGCAGGGTGGCTGTGAAAACACTAATGCCAACAGGGTTTCCACTGAGGGCGATAGTCGGGCTGTAGCCCTACCCTATATTAGTTTCAAAAAGAAAAATTCAAAAATATTATTATGACAAAATTATAAATTTTGTGGGAAATGAATGAACATTACAGAACAAAAAATGAAAAAAAGTTAGTAGCATATCTAATTTGTGTGTGTGTGTGTGCTCAGTCTGTCTGTGATAACTCCAGAGGTGGTGGAGGCAACCTGTGAATGTCTGCTCCTTCAGGCTGAGGAAGCTGAGAGGACCTGTGTAAACACAGCCAAGGCAGAGAGCATGATTCTCCAAGAGTTTGGAACCTGCGTTGCACAGATCGTCAAATCCATGTTCAAAACCAGCAAGCGATAACACAGACGAATGCACACTTTCATTTGAGACAGTGGCGGGAAATTCTTGTTTAGGTTGTGTTATGATTACACCTTATAGTTGAAATTTTTAGTTAATATTTTATGACAGACAGCCATGACATACATAACATGCTGTTCTAAATATTGACCTGTTATATTTGGTATTCATATGCGTGTTGTTTATAAAACTTGGAACTTTTCATATTTCTGTTATTTAAAGTTGAATGCACTTTTTTATTTAACTAGATGGTTTTGCAGGTTTTTATAAGTTATTTAACTAATTTAACTACCAGTTGATATGTTCTATTAAAGGTGAATACATTGGTCTTGAGTATTATTTATTTGGATCAAATGCTTTTAAGGAGCATTACAAGTTTTTTGCGTTACTTTGATGAGCCACAAGGGGGTAGCATTTGACCAATGTAGCATTGTTTTGGAGGCCCAGTTCTGCAATGGGATATCAGACATTTTTGAGACTGCCTATGTTTCGCCATAGCCTAATTGTCTGAAGTGCGATGTGCATTCCCTTAAGCCAAAGGGGGGTGGGTGGCATTTGACCAAAGCAATGTTTTAGAGCCCCGGTTTATATAAAAGAAATAACAAATCTTTCAGAAAAATAAGTAGCCTATACTGTACTACAGTGAGTAGGTGCTAAATTTTGAGAGCTTAGTAGAGTATTTTTGGCAATATATTTTCCTTAAACCTTTAATGTGAACTTTCAAGTGTCATGTTGATCCTAATTAGTCTGTTTCATTGACCCTCTGTGCTGCTGTATAGTGAAATGACATTTATTAAATTCAAGGTATAAAAAAGGTCTTTATTGATAACCAAAATAACAGGTTTTAAAGCGTATAAAAAGGATGACTTACAACACCAACAAATCACCTTCATGTACATTATCGCCACTTATTAAAAAATATCAATGTATTCTAGTTGTACAGTTGAACAATAAATGATGTCGCACACAGCAGATTCATTAATCAAAGTTCAATCAAGTACCATAAAAATACTCACAATTCAAATAAATATCCATGTCTATTCAACATCACTAAACAGATTTTACTCTATTTTGTGTAAGATAAGCTAATTGTATCACAGTGCCTTCACACCAATTGAAAGTGTGTATGAAGTCTTTGTTTATTGAGATCATGTCTTTTTACACTATGTAGTCAATATGGATAGCAAATAAGTTGCATAATGCGGGCATCATAGCACCAAAGATAAAGAATAAAAAGCAAATGAAAACATCTGTTTGGTCGTTGAAATATGACACTAAAATAAAGTTAACAATTCAATCAATGTTTAACTATGTTGCTTGTTATAAAGTAACCCCTGTGTTGAGAAAAAAAACATCATGGTATCTTAACAATGACAAACCACCAAAGCTGTTTTTACTTCATTCAGGATTCAGGAAGTGTGATTCCATGTTTTAAATACATTCTAGAATATTAAAATGCTCCTCTGGAACTCCCCACTGACTGGCCTGTGTTAGAGGGGCATTGACAAGGGCACCTTTGTCGCTTATATAGGCTACATGTGTCAACATTTTTTTGGAATTTGGGAGGTGGATGCACTTTTGCATTAGCGTTAGCATGATTGCTATCACAACTTGCGGTTGAGTAGGTTGGGGTTTTTGTTGGCTACGGATGGCATGTGCTGATCCTTCCCAGAGACCAGTGCAGGCTGAGGAAGCTGGATCCTATTTTGCGGGCCCTGGCTAAACGCAGGCCCCATAGGCACTTTTGGGGAACTGCCCTTGGGCTTGGGGATTCTGGTGGGTCCCGGTCGTCTGAATGCTTCTAGGGGGATCTGGGAAGACAAACGGGAAGGGAAGACAGTCGGATGATAAACGGAAAACAAGAGACATTGTTTGCTTTTGCTTTAAGGGTCAAAAATAAAACCAGTCTGGGAGCTTTTATTTCCCAGCTTTGAACAACTTGAACAATAATGCCACTGTCCACAAATCACACAAAGTATTATTTATTTACAGCAATGGCCTTCTGTATGTAAAAGGGTCAACCATTTTCTTCTGAACTACAATAGCATACTGTTGAACTTTGGTTACAGGCCCACGAGAAGTTTACACAATTTATATCTGAACAAGACAAACACCAGCCATAAGAGAACACTTTCCGTTAGTCATTCATCAGGGCTAAAGTTTTTTAAAGTTGTATCACATGTTCTTATTTTTTTAGCCTTTGGAGTGTCACTAAATAAAGATCGAAAGGACATAAGATTATCTGAACTTGACATGGGAATGTGTTTTACATTCTGCCAACTCTGTTCTGCTGGGAAGAAAGCTAAGGAAAAATGCCATAGTTTAAACCAACTGTTTTCTATGCGTGAGCTTGTTTAGACTCTGGACTCTGCTGTCAAACACACAGAACTCTTACTATGTTTTGCCTGACTGGTCTAACCAACAGATCAAAGTTAATATTCAGAGAGGAATTCAGTTGAAGTCAGTTTTATTTTTCTCAACTATTTCATTTTGGGAACATTTTAACCTCATGCACTCCCAAGTGTGTGCCAAAATAGCCTTTATTCTGGGTTCTGTGTCTATAGCCAGTGGGTCATTATTTTGTAATTAGGGACAGGGCGGATTGGTATTTGTGTTGTTTGTTGTTTTCAGACTTAAATGATACACTTAGGATGTTAGGAATGTAGCCTCTTGCAGCCTGGTTTAATGTAGCTTACAATATACTGTGGAGGAAAGTTTTAGAGATTTGCATCTTGCTCTGACATATTGTCACTACCACAACCTTTAAAGCAGAATCTAAAATGGCATGGCCTTGTATATGGCAAAATACTGTATGTCTGTGTTGCATCACAGATATATTCAGTTTAGCCTACAATAAATCCCAGTTTGCTGAGGATTGCTGTAGTAGCCTATAGCCTGCTACACTCTCACACATTGCACCAAGTTGCATCGCAAAACTGTCTCGAATCCCAAAAAAAAACCATTGGGATTGGGGTGATTGGAGAAAATACACTGTAATAAAACATTGGTATGTAGCTTGAGGGTTTGAGCATTAACTATCGATCCTGTGACGAACCATAAGCCATCCATGCGGTATTAACCATAGGCGTAGATTCCAGGGGGGATGCAGGGAATGCGTCCCCATCAATATTTAGAAAAAGTGCCCCCTTATAAAAACATGAAAGACTCACTGGGGCCGCCCGGCAGTGGCAGAATAGGTTATGTCCAAAATGTTGCCAAATGTGTAGTAGACTATTATTGTTTTAAGTCAGCTATTTAAGCCTAGATCATCCAAAAACACATGTTTTGAATAGGCAGAAGGTTTTGAACCAGTCCAGGGGTTAGTCTTTTTATTAAAATTAATTATTTGACCATTGACATGAAGGTCACATGCATATTTACTTCCCCCAAAGAAAAGATGACAAAGGAGTATGTTAAATCAGGCATATGTTTAAAAATATGAAATAAGTATATGCCTACCAGAGAAATGGAGAAATACATAGTTTGATTATCCTTATACTGCAATAGTTTTCATATATTTTGAATTATGCCAGGGTTCCTGTATTTAATGTTTTCCTTTAAATGCAGAAAAGGCACAAATTGTTCCCTAAGAATTCACCAGAATACAGAAAACGAAGTTTGATTCTCAATTGTTTTGTGTGCTTTCACTGTTCTCCTAAGAGTAGCCTAACCCTTGACTACATCGCATCAGCTGTTCCAGAGAATGCATGCAAGGCTGTCTCCGCGGTAACCAAACACAAGGTTTGTTTTTGAGGCTCGTACAATTTCCTCTAACACTTGCAACACAATATAGAAGCCTTTGTTTCGCCTGGGACCAGCGCTGTCTCTCTCACACCACAGCACTGATTTTATTGGGCATGCCAATGTGTACACATTCATTTGAGATTATTGTTATTGTTGGAGCCATCAGTGATAATCGCAAGGACAATAAGCTTTCTCCGTCTGTCTGACACTTGATACCCAATGTATCATTCTAACAGAGATGCAGTGATAGCTAATTTCACTTTTGGCAAGGCTATTCGCATGTGATTGGTCACGATTAAGCTAACCAGGTCCTTTAATATCCAGTAAAACCCAGACCGGGTGTGTGTCATACGATGTGCAGTTCATCTTTGTGTGGAAGGATACGGTGTGCTCAATGAGCATGTTTAGATCAACGAGCTGTTCTTCTTCTCACCAGTAGAGGCGCAGCAGCATCTTATGAATGCGCTAGAATTGAGCGAGGTCAATATGGTGCGACTCAGGGAGCAACCGGGGTGACTGGGAGCAGCTGAGCACTTTCAGAAGTAGGCCTACACATGTTCTAATGAATAGCATCTTATTCAGCCCAGACGGTTTCTCAGGCTGCGTTCCTTCCCACTTGAAATCAATTTAATGCTTGATTTAATCAACTTAATCTAGTCACAGACACTGTGTGTGTGTGTGTGTGTGCGTGTGCGTGCGTGTGTGTGTGCGTGTGTGTGTGTGTACTGTGAAATTGCCTGTATTGCACTGGTAGTCTGATTTAAGCATAACGTAACACTGAAAATAGTACTATTGTTGTATTTAAGTTTTCTTCTTGATACACCATGTAAAACAAATACTAAATAATGTTTTCTGATATCTTTTCATCTATGTTCATATCTACAGCGCAAGTCTAGGTTTTGGCTAGACTGGATAGATTCATATAATATATATAATCCCATTGCAAATTTGAAGACATCTATTGCTTTGCTTCATACAGTATAGCTTTCAAAATCTATAGCCTTCATTTTTCCATAGCTAGAATAACTAAACTGTAGGCCTGGGGTAGGTCTACCCTGGGGGGTCAGGTGCAGGTATATAACCTAACATTTATTATGTTGCCTCTCTAGGTCTGTCCCCCATGTCTACAACCAAGTACTGGATACTCTATACTATACAATGCACTATAAGGATTTTAGAGCCGGAGTTTATTTACTCTAATGAACAAATTATCATGGATTTTACCCAACCCTCCAATAAACACCAATCTGTTCATCATTTATACTGTAGGACTAATCATTCCTATTTGTACTCTGATTAGCCTATTAATCAGAGTATTACGGCTTCATGTTATCTTGGGTCTGAGAATAATTGCCTTCACCTCTAGTATATCCCATTTGTTGGCCTCTCATCTTTTCCTTCCGCGGAGATTAAATTAAAAAATATTTAATCTTCTCGCTCATAGACCATAGAACCACATTTCAAAGAATGCATATACATGAAGAAACACATCATTTGGACCGATGAGTCATGTGTAAGGATGTGATTCGAGGGAGAAACCCAAATATAACAAGAGTTTTAGGTTACTTCTCTGTGAAAAGCATGCCAATTGACTTGCAATATGTGCACAGACCACTGTGGTCGATCAATCAAAGAATACAGAATCAAAGAAGAGGTTGCTAGCCGTCCTCAAATGTTGACAACAGATCCACATGCATAGTCTATTTGGTCTTACGAAACTGCATTTCAAGGTTATAGAATGGTGACATAACCGACATTTCTGGGAAACATCTTTGGCTGTGCTCTGGGAAAACCAAACCGGTCCGTCCAAAGTGTGTCTTTTCAAATCATCGCTCAATAAAATAATAAAAAAAGGAATTTAGGGAGTTAATGTTTGTTTTACTGACCTCAAAACAGGGTACATGATTTTGTAATACAACATCCCTGAAACTTGGATGAAGTGTATTAGGCCCCTTGGATTTAAATGATTCCTTTTAGACTCATTTAAACTTAATTAAGATATCACTGGAGAGGCAATAGGCAATGCAGACAATACATTGGTCTACATCTAAAATAGCTCACTTGTTTGGGAAATACAGTATGATGTTGCCTGATAAAGTAAGTTTTCTACTTGGAGCAACACTGGTTGTTTCAACCAGATAAGCAAATTTACATCGGATCACCTAAAAAAAACTCTCCAGTTCAAAACCATGCAGGGCTTTTTGCATTACAGAAGGTCGCTGGGTTTGAGTTCAGGATATGAATTAGAAACGATGACATCAGCCTGCGATTTAAACTAAAGTAAACAAACACAGGTCCCACTTCTCCTTCGTAGTGTGTGTGGTCGCACACATTCTCATGCCGTTCTACTAATAATATTTTATAATGTTACCAAACCGAGTATATACTGTATGTGCTGCTGCAGAGAGACAGTATGCTGACATACTTGTTACAAAGTTAAGGAAATGTGCAATATAAACAAACTCACTAAAGATTTCTATGTAATGATGTATATTCTTATTTTTGTCTCATGCTGGATTTAGTGAATGAAATTGGCAAGCATGGATGACAACTTAAAACATACATCTTTTGGCACACTTTAATATTCATAAAAGAAGACAAGGTAAACCAGACGCAAGGCGTGAAGATTATGAAGTATAAAACATGAATACATCAGTGTGAATAGTCAAGCTACATGGTAGAGTTGCCATCGAGTATAACACAGTAACGGCACATAAATTAAAACCTGGAGTAAATGTCAGATTGTGACAAACGTCCACCCCCCCCCCCCCCTCGTGCAGGTGTGTTTGTTTGGATTCAAACCAAGCTATGCAAACCATCCAGTAAAAAACAGTCAAAACAAACCACAATAGTCTTTCGCTATTCAGTCATCTAAAACAGGCATTAAAGGGTGTCAGGGTTTTCATTTAACCAATGTCAAGACACGAAGGGTAGGAACATGGGTAGGGTAATATGTATTGGATCTAATGGGGGTGGTGGGGGGGATTCAGCAGATGATGGGATGAAGGGCTTCTGGAGGCAGTCAGTTATAGGCATTACTTACTGTAATGTGTGCCGGCCTTTGGATTGGGGTGGAGGTGGGTTTTATCATGATACTACTTGTGACTTTACTGTTGCCCTTGGCGCTGGGGGCGCCTCCGTTGGCCAGCATGTGAGTTCTCTGCTCCTGAGGGCCAGGCGCATGGCACGGTGCCAGGGCCGTTGTGCTGCCGGCGGTGGTGGTGTGGATGAACGTGCCCCCCAGGTGGATGTGGATCTTGTTGTCCTCCGTGGTGATGACGCTTGGCCCCGAGCTGTTGGACCTCTGGACCTGCCAGCCGCTCTGCCGGTCCGGGGTGACCCGGAAGACCGCGTGGCTCCCCACCACCTCCACCGACTCTGAGGAGAGGGAGCTCCTCCGGTCGGGGGCGCCCGCCGCGCTCACCGACACAATCTGCATCGGGGACACGGCTCCGTCCGGCGTGGCCGAGTCGGGGGAGTCCGGGGCCGTCGTTCTGGCGTAGGTTGCCACAGCGAAAGGCGAGAGGGATCGGTCGGGGGTACCGGGTCCGTCGGACAATGGGGAGCCTTTGCATATGATGGTAGGGGAAATGGATTTGGCCGTGGGAGAAAGGGCCGCGTTCTGGATGATGGTGATTCTCTGTTTTGGCGGGCCTCCGCTTGTAGGGATGATGGCCGTGCTGGTGTAGGATGGGGCGTTCTCCGAGGTGGGGCTGGTGATCTCCAGCACGGCTGTGTTGTGCCCATGGTCTGGGGTAACTTTGATGTGCAGGGGCTGGCCCGGGTTGTGGGTGAGCACCACGTCTTGAACGTGGTTGGAGTTGTGGCGTGGTTGTTGAACCTTGCCGTTGACTGTGCGGGGAACGCTGTCTTTGGCCACGAGGAAGGGAACGCGGGCTCTCCTCATGTTGTTGTTGAGGTTGTTGACGTCGTTGATCAGGGAGGAAGGGCCGCACTTGGAGATTTGCAGCTCGTCGTCCTCGGGTTCGCTCCCGTCGTACAGCTTCCCGTTGACCACAGCCCGCTCCAGCGGAGCCATGCTCCTGCAGGCGGTCGACATGAGGAGGAGGTCGGCGGGTTCTGTCTGGACCTCCTTGGTGGCATTGTGCAGGTCCGAGAAGCGCCTGCCGTTCATGCCGGGACGGAGGCTCTTGCTGAAGCGCCTGTACCGCTCCAGCTCCCGGGTCAGGGTCTCCATTTCTCGGGCCAGTTCTTTGTTGCGGACCTCCTGCTGGGTGAGCTTCCGTTGCAGGGTGGAGTGGTCGGTTTTCACCCGGCAGATGGACTCCTCCGTGCCCATGTACTCGTGGATCTTCTCCTTCAGTGCTGCCACCTCTCGGCTCAGATGACTGGACTTGGCCTCCTCGTCCTTCAAGCGCTTGTAAAGAACTTGCTCTTGGCTGCACTCTCTCTTTTCCACCAGTTGGTACTTGGAGAGTTCCTTCCGGGAGAGTTCCAGCTCTTCCATCAAGGCGTTGGCCCTCTGCCGTTCGGTGGAGAGTTTCTTCTCCAGCGACTCAAACTCTTCGGTCTTGAGCGAGTCTCCTTCCGCCACCTTCATGTCCTTCAATTTGCGCCTGAGGCGCTCGACCTCCTGCGTCAGATCCTTGACCTTGTTGTCTTCCTGCTGGAAGCGGTTAGCGACGGGCGTGTCGACGACGTGCTCCTCTTTAGCTTTGCTCCTCAGGTATTCCCTCTCCACGGTCTCCAGTGACTGCAACCGCTTTTTCATCATGCTGACTTTAGACTCTAGATCCATGCACCGCTCTTCCTCTGCCTTTAGCTTGGCCTTTAGCTCGTCCCTGTCCTTTGACGCGTTGCACATTTTGTCCTCCAGCTCCGCCTTCGACCTCAGCGCCTTCTTGCTCTCTTCGATAAGCTTCTCCGTGACCGTCGTCACTTTGTCCTGCTCTGCCTGCAGCCTGCCGGTGCTGTTGTGCACCTTGTTTTCCATCTGTTTTAGCTTCTCGGCCGTTGCCTTCCTCTCGTCCACCAGCATGACCGTCAGTGTCTTTAGCTTGGCGAGGTCTTCCTTCAAAGTCAGCTCCGTCTTAGCCAGCTGACTCTCAGCGCCCTCCAGGTCACTGACTTTGCCCTTCAAGGCGTCCAGCTCACTGGACAGAACCTTGGACACCGTCCTCTCTTTCTCCAGGTTGCTCATGAGGGAGTTGCACTCCTGCTTGCCCTTCCCAAAGGTATCCTCCAGCTTTTCCAGGTCCATTATCCTGTGGTTGAGTTTTTCCACCTCCGCCTTCAGGCTCCGGCTTTGGCCGGCCTCCTTCTCCAGCTTCCTGTTGAGGTCCCGGCACTGGTCCTCCATGCGGATCAGCTCCTCGTCCTTGCCCTCCATATCCAGCACCCGTTTGCGGAGCTCCTCCACCTCGGACATGAGGCCGGTGCTCCCGCACTCCCCGCGGCCTATCTTGTCCCGGAGCTCCTGCAGCTCCTCCTCAGCCCTGCGCAGCGTCTTGTTGGTCTCCCCCAGCTCGTCCAGCTGCCTGCTCAGCGCCGACAGCTTCTGCCGCAGCTGCCTGCTCTGGGCGTCCTCGCCGACCAGCTTGGCCGTCATGGCGTCCAGCTCCTGGTGGTGCCGCGAGGCCTGGTCGCGCAGCTCGGCCTCAAGGCGAAAGACCTTTTGCTCCTCCTCGCGTAGCCGGGCGCTGGTCGCGCACAGCTCCTCCCGGGTCTGCTGGGCGCTGGAGCTCAGCTCCTGCGCCTTGGCCGTCTGCTGGCTCAGCTGGAGGGCGAGGCGCTGCTGCTCGTCCACGACCATCAACGCGAATGACTTGAGTTTGGTCAGCTCCTCCTTCAGAGCAGAGACCTTCTTGTTGCTCTCGTCCTCCTTTCTCTCCTGGTAGGCCTTCTCCTGGTCGATTAGCAGCTTCAACCTGCCGGATGAGGACAAATTAAAGCAGATGTTTAAGACGCAATGCCGTGTAAATCCATACACATTAATGCGCTCTGCGTTATATGAATGCAAAGAGCATGGGGTGGAAATTTAAAGATGACATCTATCTTTTATGTAGTGCTCAGCTTGAGCCAGGCAGCTCTGTAGAGGGAGGAGTAGAGAGGAATGCCAACCGCTCTTCACCCAGGTATGGGTCCTCTGAGGTCACAGGGGTAATTCCAGACACAATACGAGTAACGTTTGACTGGTTATGTTATGTTATGGTATGTTATAATGAATGTGAGTGCAATTCGATGGAACAGGCCCTTTTACAGGGCATAAATAAATAAAGAAACACGGTATAAATTCTACATTCTGCATCTAATAACAGAACACTAGAACACCCAAGTGGATGTTGACGTGTTACGGTTTACTCATTCAAACAAACGCCATTCCTGGGATTGGGGGAAAAATTATCGAAAAAGCCATTCGTGTGCTCAAATAATGTGGCGGTGCGCTTAGTTACAGCGTGTAGCTGGGGGGGCACGGCTTCTGGCTCGTGCACACGGTGCATCACCCAGCAGCAGGCTGAGAGGATGTTATGGCTGCTGGGGAGCAGCTGCCATAACATTTCCATGGAATGGAACTATCTATTAACTAAGGACCTCCTCTACTAGCAGTCCTTCTGTCCATACCAACCCCCCCCTTACCCTCCGTATATTGTATCAGGGAGGGTGATGAAATATACGGCCGCGGACAATATTAAGACTGCTGCCCATTCTTCAACATTTTATAGTATAAATATACTGTAAGTGTAAACGGTACAACATAAATAGTAAAATTATATTATTATTACTATATTATATATAGTATATAATTATATAAATACAGAAATACCTATATTACATGTAAATAAAAAATCTAAACGTATGAACATTGAAAATCGGAGAAACTTCTGCAGTGGTCTCTTAATTCTTTCCGCGGCTGTATATATATATTTCACACACGCGCGCACACACACGCGCACGCACACACTTACTTAATACTTATAATGGAATTCCCCCCAGTTACAATGACCTCTCTATCTCCGTAAGAGCACATTGTTGCAGGGTGGGTCACTCTGAATAGAAGGAGTTCCTAATGGCTAAATAAGCTATTAGTCCGTTACAGCTCTATGTAGTAAACGTAAAGCCTACATTACTGCCACTGTGTTTCATGATAGCATGTTATGTATGTGTTATGTACTGTATGTATGTACATGTTAGTTCCTTCGTTCATGTATATGCTGTACACACAAATCTGAGTTTGTGAGCATTGGTCTTTTTTTTTCTTCTTCTTCTTCTTCGGGTTTCATGTTCCGTTCCATCAAAATATATTTTGGTTACAACAGTGTCATTGTGAGGCTGCATGCTGTCAGCACTGAAGGTTGCTAAAGATATATGTTCTCCCCAAAGTACATTTGTGTTGAAAACTATCTACAACCTTCGCAAGAATAATATGTGTAATGTAAAACACTGTTGCCGAGTGAAAGACCTTTGAGAGAGGTTTACGTCGCAAATGTATCTTATCCGCTTGTAATCACTGTTGACCTAATCTGTTATCAAAAGTCCCCGCTGTTTTTCTAGTGATGTCATCGAGGCAGAATAGAATGACAAATGAACCTTGGATTTGAGCGTGACCAGTGTATCTGCCTTGTTTCCCCATTAGAGAACACACAGCACCAGTAATGGATAAAGACCACATGTAAGGGACTTGTACATTAACAGAGGTCAGTCCTATGAGAGGAAATGACATAAACTCTATGCCCGCACATGTAATCACTTGACATAACACTTAATCACCCAAGCCCCCATAGGGAACTGTAATTTTGTGGTGACTTCCCATGTACTGTATGGGATTAGATCAAACATTTGTCCAGACGCAAGATATATATATATATATATATATATATACTGTATGTATATATATATATATATATATACTGTATATTTATAACATAAAACATATGCAAATGAATACTAATATGAGTAAAAATAACATTCTACTCTTAACCACAAAGGTTCCCAGAGGACCAACTAAAATGTCTGTGAACTTCAAGTTAAAGAACACTATAAATTCACTAAATACACAAATTGTAATGCCCTCTGAAAGAAAGTCAGTAGACGTACTGTAGATAATGTGTAGTAACATTGGTCAATGCAAGTTATTAACACTGTCGCAATGCATCCGTTGAGTTGTTAGTTAGTTACTCATAGTCAGTAAGATTGTATGAAAATGTCAAATATGCGGTTCATTGGCCAAAGGTGGCAGAGAAGAGTTATGTTAGGACGCCAAAGGCAATGAGGCAAGAAAGAGGCATGTACCTCACAAGCATCCAAACAAATCGGCAATCACAAGATCTGCTAACATAGTTCCACTTAACAGCGAGATTCCATGGTTAGTCAAACCACTAATTCTACTCGGCTATTATATAATTACAACAATTAGGTCATTTAGATACATACATATGGGAAATGATTCCTGGTTAATCATCAGCAAATTATACCAAATCTTACTCACTTCCCCTTAAAATGTGTGCATGCGCGGCTGGGATAATGATCTCATGGTGATCTTAATTACAAGACGGTGCTCGACTCCACACAGCAGCTCTTACGGTTTTTGCAACAATCACCCATTTCAGGCCAATCTCTCTCCCCCCCCCCCATCCCATCTCCACCATGAAAACGAACACACGACCACCAAGACCGCCAACGGTTAACGTGTCCAGAAACGTTGTGACGCCGGTGCACGGTCAGCAGGATAACTGGGCTAAGGATGGAGAGGATCCACTTCCTATGACCTATACACCCTTCCGTGTACTATTTCGACCCAGGGCGATCTACGGGTGTAGTGACGCACATGCTTCAAAAAGTGAGGGGTTCAGGTGTGTTAATATAACTAATATTCTGACTTAGTGGGCTACAGGGAAATAGTATTTACTGGTCATATCAGGGGATTGGAAATGTGTCTCCAGTCCAGGTTTTTTCCAATGCCTCTCTGCTGAACGCTATATACATTTTATTAAAGTATAACAGTTGTAAAAAGAAGCGTCCTTTAGGGAGCAGTCAGACGAGCTGGCGAGGAAATCTCGAGCAGCGCCAGAATCGGGCCTTTCCGGCAGGGGTGGCCTGCCTTCTCCTTTATGTAACTTCAGCGACATGCTGGACAACCCCGTCTCACCAGGGGGGGGATTCTGGAAGTGGTGTTACACGTTCCATATGTCAGCTGCTAGCTATATCGTTCCCCAACCGCGCATGATTTAGCCGTGACCGCTCAAACCCGTGTATCCCACACCGCGATATACAAAGGCTGACCACCTCCGCTGCAACAAAACCGTTGTTGATGGGCTTGGTCTTTGAAGGGGTGGGGACAGTACATTGCATGGACTGTGTTTACAAGTCTGTGTGGACTAAATTATATGCCCCGGGAGTGCAATCAGCCTGTGTATAATATTGTAAGACATATTTATTACAATTCCCACTACTGACAATTGTGGCCAACAAAAAACTTGACTGCTGAAAAAACACTTACTTCTGGCTGCGAGTTTATTTTAAGTATACTGTACTTTGAACATGTCTCTGAAATGTTTAGGTAGAATACAACATTTCATAGATGATTCTGAGCTTTGTGGTAGTTCATTGCTATGTCACAAGAGCAGGCTTTTACAGTCTTGTCAGATGTCATTACAGGCCAAAATATATTTGGATAAAATCCTGCAGAACAAATGATAGCAATCTATCATTACATAGCCTTAATTTGTCTGTCACTTTTTAAAAGGTGTCAACCTCCAAATGCAACTAAAGCCTAAAGACAGATTATTTTTGGGCCACTATTCAGTAGGCTACCTGCTATCAAATGTTAATATACAATTATTTCTTCAGCACCCTCCACAACATTAAATGCAATATACAGTACCACTGTCTACACAGAACAAGGAAATCTAGGGAAATTAATGCAGATTTGGTTGTCTGAAAGCTACACACTTCCTTCATAATCATATCAGAGATAGAGACACCTTTTGTTTAGAGAAGTTCTTTCTGAACAATTAGAATATTAAAATGTGTTTGGTATTTCTGTTCTTTAACCATATCAAATTTAATTTATTAATGCTTCCTCCTTCAATTTATAAATGTGTATTAATTATTATTAAGTAATAGTGTTTTTATACAACTGACAGAAAAATAACGAGGACATTAAGAATACAATTAAAATTTCAGAGTTTATAGCTAGTATAGGTCACACCTTAAAAAACTCCCTGTAGTTAATGTACAGCTAAAAATAATAATGTTAAAATAATATACATCATCTCCACACTCACCTAACAACCCTTCACAAAGATTCCCCCGACTCGACACACTGTATAATAAAGCTACACTGTCCTCAACGTGTGCAACATGTGCAACACCTTCCCCGCTAAGTTCACCTTCAAGCGCACGCTAAGCTTACTAAACGTTCTGAGCAAGACACAGAGTGTGCTTACCTGAGCGCATGTCGGCCATGAGGTCCTTTAATGAGGCTGTAAGCTAACCGACTCTCAACTCTGTGAGTGTTCCCCCCCTGCTCTCTCGGTGTATGTGGACATTCCGCCAGTCGGTACGCACGATAGGGGATGTGCTCAGAGCGTGCACGCAGGCACTGGGGCATTACATCATCAGCATGCCCTTATATGGAGCTTTGGTTTGTAGCGGCTCGCCAACAAGAAACAAGAAAAATGGGGTGTGTGTCCATGCTTATGTGTGTGTAACAGAATTCATAAGAAAGTGTTTGTGTGTGTGTGTGTGTGGGGGGGGGGGGGGGGGGGGTTGGGGATTTTTGTTG
>JAODUH010045428.1:0-44942 GCA_027564835.1 Typhlichthys subterraneus
ATATATATACACATATATATACATACATATATATATACATATATACACATACATACATATATACATATATGCATACATATATATACATACATACATATATACATACATATATACATACATACACATACATACATAAATAAATTATATATATATATATACACACACACACACACACACAATATATCAAATGTAACAGGCCAGTAAGGTCTCCAATGGCTACAAACTACTCCACAGTCTGTGATATCACAGGTCGAAAGCAACAAAGCTATCAAGCGCATTCTTAAACAGGAAGGAAAGGGGGACGCAACATCTCCAGTGGTTCCATGCTGAGCACTGGACCGACATGAAGGACGAGGCATTAACACAGAAGGATAGAAGGGAGGCACTGTGGGTTATACAGCACACTAGCACACCAGTCCACTGGCTGGAAACATCAACATTGGAAACATTTAGGGCGCTGCATGCAACTGCATGCATCTGCATCTGTTTCACTCGGCTGTTGGTTCAGTAACTGTTAAAAACACACAGTTAGTAAAAACTGTTAGATAAGAAGATAAAACGGGGTATTCTAACCCTGTAGTAATCATTTCTAAAAGATCTATTTTGAGGAAGGACTCCTTCAGGGTATTTGGAGTTGTCACGTTAGTTGTCCCTTTAGCGGTGAAGCGCTGTGGAATAAATAACAGTATACGTATATTTTTATATTTTCATGAGACGCAAGAGCACGCTTGCGTCATATGGTGTTCCACAAAGTAAGATTTAACAGGCTTTGTTTGATCATAAAATATGTTCTAACAAAATATCTAAAAGGATATAGGTCGGCTTCACATACATACTGTACATCAAGCCTAGTCCCAGACTAAGAACTTTGTTTCGATGTAGAGCACTGAATAATTATTTAGTATTGGACTAGGCTTAATCCATGTTTGTGAAACTGGCCCATAAAGATGTAGTATTATTTGATGAAGAAACTGTAACATGGCTACAATGTGACATGTCAATATCCAAAGGATTTCAAATAAACTCAGCCCAGCCCTGGAAGAGCATCCCGACCTCATCATCAATAATACAGTCTTTTAGCCACAGTGGAGGAAATAAGGTTTCTGGTAACAATCCAGGACAGGGATATATACACTTATCCAGCCAAGGAAACATGGCAACTGAGACTGCAGATAGGGCACAATATACTGTATACCTCATCTGCAGACCAACACATGCCAAGTAAACAACAACAATGTCTCTCACTGAGAAATCAAACCACCACAATGAATCAGATCCCAAGAAACCTGTCTAAAGTTGCACATTAGTTAAAGACCTTCCTTTATCTATCTGTTAGGTTACAAATGAATACAACAGAATCACTGTAATGTAAAGGGTGACATGAGATATTTATGAGGTGAATGATGGTGCAGTATAAAATAAGTAATTTTCTCCACTTAAGTAACACAAGGTTTTTAACATGGCAACACACTTAAACACATTGGGGTTGAGAATTTCTGTTTAGTACTATTCACTATGAAATGCAGTGATACTAGTGAAATGGTCAAGCTTTGAACACCAGTTCAAACATCCAGTACATAAAAAAGACACCCATGCTACCAGGGACCGAAGCAAAGATTTATAACATGTTGTTTTCATTGTTACCTATCAACTGACAAAGAGGTGTGTACAATGTGCGGTTTTGTTGCGTGCGTGCTGTGTATATACCTCCAGGTCTCCTTTGGTAATACAAGCTTCCTCTACACGGAACTGGAGGTCCTCCACTTTCCTGTTGAACACAAATCATACGCGTCTCATTTGAACGCACAAGACATTACTCTCATTAGGATGATGTGAATATCGTTGTCAGCATATCCAGGTCCAGATCAATACCTCTACGCTCCATGATTAGAGACCTTACCAACATCCAGGTCCAGGTCAATACCTCTACTCTCCATGATTAGATGGATACACAATAGATTTCTTTATCGTCAATGTACATACATTAAAATTAAGGTGCACTCAAAGAGCTGGCTCAATATAAAAATAGATAGTAAAATAGACAAAATATATGGTAAAAATACATGTATAAAGTAGGATACAGTGCTTGTGTGGGTAAAAGTACTAAAATAAAATAGTAGTAATAAAAATTGCACAGACAGATTATTGCACTCAAAGTTATGATAGCTTTAAGCTTGCTTTCAGTTCAGTACTCTTATAAGAGAGATGGGAGTGGGGTTATGCATTTCACTGCCTGTGGGTAAAAGCTGTTCTTTAGCGTGTTAGTTTTGGTTCTGATAGTTATGTGCCTTTTTCCAGAAGGCAAAGGGGAGAACATGTCTAGAACTACTCTCCCTGATTGGAGACCTTACCTTCGCTCCTCCTCCAGCTGATTCAGCAGCTCAATTTTTTCTTTGTCTGCAGCCTCTACCAAGACACGGAGCTGGTCCATTTTGGCTTCCATCTTTAGTACACAAACAACACAGAGAGAGGGAGACAGACCGTGACAGACACACACACACAGAGAGACAGACACAGAGAGAGAGAAAGAGAGATGCTTTGTTTTGTTTGTTATGCTTTTGGCAACATTGTCTTTGAACTTTCATGCCAATGAAGTAAATTGAATTGAACAATTGTGATAGAGAACTCAAGAAGGAATCTAGAATCCATATTTTTAGAGTGACTCTTCTTGAGTGACTATGGGCGAGTGAAGACGTCCATGCGGCCATTTTCTTTAGAGCACAATGTATGCGTTATGGTCAACGCGCTGACCTGCTCGTGGTCGTCCTTCATCGCGGTCAGCTCCTGCTCCACCTCGCCGACGTGGCTGGTCGCCTTGGCAACCTCGGCCCTCTCTGTGTCCCGCTCGGCCATCAGCTGCTCGATGTGCTGCTGCTTCTCCTTCAACGCCTCCTGCAGGGCGGTGGTGCCCGAGATCTTACGGCTGTACCGCGACGACGTCTCCGTCAGCTGGCCGGGGGAGCACAAGGAGGCAATATTGAAGGGGGCCTCCTCGATTTGTGTCCCTCACACACACACACACACACAGCTCAAGTTTCTTTGTCAAATATAATTTTATTCTTCTCTCCTTATTTAAAAACCTTTTTTTTATCCTGTTCTGCTTTTGTATTAAGCCCTCTAGTATTAAAACACTATTATTTAGGCCATTAGCAACTTTGTTGATGATTGAATGATATACTGATGTGGTAGTAGTCATGATGACAAGATGCTGTAACTATTCTAATAGAATATTGTTTGCTTATAATTGCTGTTGTTTGACCTGTCCAACTAATGACAAATGTACTGCATGCAAGTCGCTTTGGATAAAAGCATCTGCCAAATGCGTAAATTAAAAATAAATAAAATAATCTATAAATAAAAAATAAAATAAATAAAACAAAAACATTGTTGGGGTGAGCTGGAGCTACCATGTGGGTTCACAGGGAGCGCTACAACACGATCGAGGCCTGTCCCTGTACAGTCAAACCACTCTCCACTGCTGTCCACCTCACCATCCTGGACAACCCCTTCCCCCTACAGGCGGTGGTGCACCGCACCAGGCAGCCTGCAGGGGGCGGTACCAGACACCCTGTCGCCTCACCAGGCCGGTGCGGCTGGGCTTGGCGCTGACGGAGGAGGCCACGGAGCTCATGGTGCTGACGGAGGAGGAGCTGGGGCTGCGCTTCAGGCCCGAGGGCGTGGTCGCCGTCGCAGACGCAGCCGCCTTCCGCGCCGCCGCCTTGGGCTTGGCCGGCGTGGTGGAGGGGAAGCCGATGCGCGTGACCTTGTGGACCGGCGCAAACAGGCCGTACTTGGACTGGCACTGGAAATACCTGGGAGGTTGAGGTTATGACCTTGTCAGTCAACTCTGAACACACACAGTGAGGTCAATTAACAAATTATTGGCTTGGTTTGGAAACCTTTCTATGTCACTGAAAACAAAACTATCTTGCCTAGTTCAAAATGCAATGAAAATCATTGGTCTGAAAGGGATTAATCTCCAAGCTACTTTTGAACAATGTGTTCTCACTCAGGTCATGAGAATTTTAGAGCATCCTTCACATATTTTACACTGTCAATGAGTTGTTGCATCAGGGAGATGTTACAGACATAAAAGATATAAATTGAATAGGTTCAAGAATTCCTTCGTGCCTGTATCAATTCCGATTTGAAATAAGAGTTTATAACTCTGATTCTTAAACTGAAAGAAAAGTTGTTGTGGAGTAAGGATGGAACTTTGCTGATCAATGCTTCAGGTGTGTTTATTATGTTTTTCCTATGTATTTTAGTATCTTTATTTCTGTAATATCTTGCATATTGTTGTGTTTTACTGTATCTGGCTTGTAGTACCCAAAACACATTTCCTCAAGAGGACATAAAGTATATATCTATCTATAAGGTACAGTTCATTTTCTGTTGTGTTGAGAGTCTGCATGTGCCGACTCTGGGCATTTTCTGGAAGCTTTGCAGCCGTGAGACTGACTATGGAGACCTAACACAATGTCTGCATCATCAGGCACATCAGGCACATTGCATAATAAATGGCGAGATGGTGCCAACAGTGACGATGTTGGAGTATCGGTAATAAACACAATGCAAGAGAGGGTACACAACTACTACAACGGGTACGTGTCACGGTTGAGGTCGTGACCTTGTCAGTCAACTCTGCACGCGTTTGGAAAGGCGCTCTCCGTTAAAGCCCCGCCACTATGGAACGCTTCACCTGATGCCAAGTTCAGACTACGCGACTTTCAAAGTCGATAGATGGATGTGCAGCACACGCTACACGACCGTCTCTCTTGTAATCGGGTGTCTTGACGTTGTTGCGTGATTCGCGCTACTCGCCGGCGAGATGAAAACTGGGCTAAAATAGTGTAGTGTGATCCCGGCATAAGGAGCTCAGGTTGGTCAACTCAGAATGCTCTTTTAAAATCACTACTGAAAACATACTTTTACAAGAAAAACTAGGCAAGTTCAGCCGGACCGAGCAGCCTGATGTCGTTTTAGTCGTTTTGGCTTCCACTGCCCTTGTTTGGGGAAAACAAAGCGTACAAATGACTGGCAGCTACCCTTCATAAAGGTTGCTGTGTTATGTATTGGGCGTTAAACTAAACAACCTACACAGGTTGTTCTTGCTATTGATTAGGAAAGGGGAGGGCAAACAATGTACATTTCTACTGTACTTATACTAGCCATTTCCTGCTACCCGTGATTATTACAAGCGAACACAAAAAAGGAAGGCGGCCAAACTCAAAATGGAACGGTTAGGATCGCTTAACGATCTGGAATATTACATTTCATGGCGGGCGTAGTGGACTTCTGACGAGGAGCGCCCTCGCTAGCTGGCCCTCGCTCAAACGCAAACGGTAAATCTAACTCACCTCCGGACTGTTAACGAGTGTAAGCCTCCTGTTTTGCAGCTACTCAACCGATAAGCTATCTGAAACATTACGGTCTTCATCTCTGGAGTTTCACGCTATTGGTGATTTACCACCACCTACTGTGTAGAATGGCACGCATATGCTCTTTTTAACAAGGTCGGTCAGTCAGGCAGGGGGGGCCTCAGTAAGCGACATCCGCTCATGTTGAGAAAAGCAGGCCTTTTTATCCAACTGTGTGTGTGTAGTTTTTACTTTTTACTTTGTTTAATGTTTTACTTATTGCTTCATTTCATACTGTTTCAAGTATTTTATTGATTACTGCGTATGCCGTACTGTACAGCACTGAACTGTTTTGTAGTTACAAGTGATAAAGTACATTTATATGACTATTGCTGCTCACAGCTGGTTCTTTTACCTGGTGCCTGCCACTGCCCCATCGTTCTTCCCCAAGGGTTCGTCTAATTCTACGCCGCACCATTCACCTTTAGCGAAATCTGTGTCCCCGAGGAAACGTACCACTCCAGCCTTCGTGCCGCCCACCTGGAGTCCAAACACACAAAACAAATTTCAATACATTCAAACCTGCCCATGCCTTGAATATGGTCTCTGACTGAAAGCTTGCAAATGAGAAAAGAAAAAAAAAGAGATTTGCATTGATTTGAGTGTGCGGCTGCTTCTTTGCGTTTCACAAAAGGCGGAGTCAGTGATTTAAGATAATACACTTCGTCAAATATTACTTCACGGTCTGCTAGCTCCCTTTTCTGCGTGGCTCGTAAATGGGAACACAAAGTGGTGCAGACCGCAGCACACAACACCATATCACAGCCTTGGCAATCCGTGTCCGATTTGGAGGGGCAGCGCTTCTGAGAGAGCAACCTACGGCATTGAAGGGAGAGTTATTAGTTTTGTTTTAAATTCTGTTCCATGATTGTGTTCAAAATATCAACACTCCCTTCTCCAGAATCCCTGACCCCGCCTTTAAAGCATTTAATCCTCACAAGAGATGCGAGAGGCTCAGGGAGTAATCTGCATTTGCCGGCATCAATCCCTCAGTGGGATAACGGCATCGAAGCGACACTAATGCTGCATTCACGTGCTTGTCAGAATATCCTACATCCCACTTCTGAAGTTGGAATTATGAGCAAGTCACGTTTCAAGCGCTTTGTTGTCAGAGCTGTATGAAATGAAAGAAACACTCATTCTTGGCAATTCACATGTCAGAATTTATTATTAATTTATTTTTCCAAATCCCATGTATGTTTCAATTCTGTGTTTGGCCCCTGAAGGCGAAGATTAAGAAAAAGTTATTAAAAGCTAGCCTTAATTGTGTCAGACAAAGCTGTACAGATTAACGTTAATTCAAAAACTCCTCTACTCCTTTATACTGTACATGCGCTGTACTCTAACTGCAAGTATCTAAATCACAGATAAACAAAAATTTCATATTTTCTGCCATGTGTAAAAGTTTGCGGTCACTAACGAATTTCCCCACTCGGAATTACAACTTCATAGGTCGTTCATGTGCAATTTCCTAGTCAGAAACGTGCATTTACCATAATTCCAATACAACGTGAAAGCAGCATAATACAGTGGTCAACGCATGATCGACCTCTCTCCAAAGTCACTGGCGGCCTGTGCCACATTGTGCCATGTACAAATATGACATTTCTTCCCCCTTTTTTCTAACTTTGTTTTATGCTTCGCTTATTTGATTTCACGTCAGCTTTGCCTGCCTGAGCCGTTACATGCGAGAGAGACTACTTCCTCTTTACACAATGTGCTTCAGTCTCCTGCAGAGGAAGGACCAAAAAAAGGAGAATCAGTCAGGAGGAAGGAATGTGCCCACATGTGCAGAATAGAGCTAGAACCTACAGTACGAGACACAACACAGAGCTGCCTAGTGCCCCAGGGTACTAACTACGTTTTACATGAGATGGGTGGAGCAAAGTGCACCAGGTCATGTTTCATGCCCCACATTCTGGAAGATCGCCCTGGAGGAAAGGGTCAGAGAGTCATTTGACTGACCAATCACCCAAGTGTAGTCATGGTAATGAATTTATGACGGTCCTCCCTTCAAAGCCTTGGGCAGAAGTGTTTAGAATCCAAAAGAGAAAACCACTGTTTAGAAATGGCACCTTGACATCAAACTTTGAGAATGATTAATAATAGGAAGAGACTTCAACTTTACCAAAACTCGATCCCCCATCTTGAGCTCCCTCTCCCCTTTCTTGACAGAGCCGGTCTCCGAGAGGTTGGACACAGATTCGCTGTTTGCGCGAGCCAGGTTTGAGGGCGCCGGCGTCGCCTGCGTCGTCGCGGTCACCGCCGCCTTCGTGGCGGGGATCTGAGAGGCCACGCTGCCCACCGAGAGGGTGGGCGAGCCGGCTCGGGACGGCGGCGACGTCTGGGTGCCGTTGGCCTCCCCCTCGGTGCGGGACAGCTTCGACGGACGCGTGAAGATCCCGCGCAGGGCCTCGCACTGGAAGTAGCGCACGCCGGCCACCGAGCCGTCGTTCTTCCCGATCGCCTCGTCCAGGACGATGCCGGCCCACTGCCCCGGAGCGAACTGCGTCTCCCCTAGGAACTGCACCGTGCCCGGCTTGTTTCCGTTCACCCAGACGCGCTCGCCAACCTGGAAGCTCTCCCCGGCGTCCTGGGCCTCCCCAGTGCCGGCAGCTGTCTTGTCTGCAGCCGGCGTCTTGGTAGCAGCTGGAAGGGGGGAGAGAGTGAACGTGGTGGGCATGGTAGCTAGTGTTGGAAGAACGCATGGCTGCATGTCTGAGTCTGTCTACACGGGACGAGATGTGAGAGACGGTGTTTCAAACATCACCAGATATACCCCCCACCCCCAATCCCAATTTTTGACTACTACGACCATGGCATTAACACACACACACACACACACACACACACACACACACCCGCACACACGCGCAGTCCAAGGCCGGCTTAAGCAGCATGTATTTCAGCATTAATTATCGCTTTTGGCAAACCGCTGCGATGCCCTGTCGTCCAACACACCATGGCATGGATCCTGACATCGCCCAAAGTGATCCGATGACCCAGGCTATGACTTCTCTCTCCGATCAGAACGCCAAGATAAGCGTTACAAAAGTGGAATTTAACATGTGGGTGTGAGAGTGAGTCTAACCTCATAATTTGATATACGGAACCATCTGGAAAGACCATCCATTAGAAATAGTTTAGAGAGAAAAAAAGCGGGCACTTTCAAAAAGAAATCGCGGCAGGTGATTGGCTACGCCCGTAGCTGCCAGTACAAAGCTGATTGGTCAGAGCAAAACAAGAAGTTTATATAATATGGGTCTATGATGATATAATACTTGATAATGAAGCAATAAAACAAATAAAAATAAATGGAAAATAAATTCCATTGTGATTCCATTCCATAGGAAGTGATTTTAGTATGTTTTCAATTACACTGTGCTCACAGCGACTTTGTAGCTGGTTGTAGCCAGATCGCTTTGTAGCCAACTAAGGGCGTGTGTGCTCTGTCGCTGGTGGGTGCGTTTACCCTGTCCCTCCAATAGGTCAGGTGTCTGCCTTGCTACATGCATGGGCTAAATAAACTATTTTAACATAGCTTCACATAACAAAGCTTACATCCAGATATTGACATTATATTAATATTGACAAGACCTTGGTCAATTGAATGGTGTTATATAACACATCTTTCAATGTGCAATTCGCTTGGTTTTGCGTCCAATGCATTTAAAAAAAAAACAACTCCCGAGATTAATGCAACCTCGAAAACCTGCTTCCACCCTCCATAATTTAGAAAAACATGTCCCAAATAATGAACGAGCAGGAAGTTTCTCCATTTTCAATCGGTAAGAAGAGGGAGGGGTGTCTCCGATACACGCCGATATCTACTCTGTAACTGTTTAGCTCGCTAACACCTTGTCATAAAAATGTTATATAAAGTTGAACGTTGGTCAACTTTCCAGCCGCTAAGTAGCCGGACGTTTTCCGCTCACTGTCGCCCATCGCTCATTGAAATTAATTAATTAATGTCTATCGCTTTGTAGCTGACTGGATATAGCGGTTTGAGTGCCGGGTAAGAGTTTTAAGAATATTCGTTGATGATTATCGGGATAACATCGTTAAATCCCAATAATTTTGGCCAGGATAATCGTGACGTGAACTCTTCAAATCGTCCCATGCCTACTCACCACTGGTGCTGAGGACAGTCTTGGTGGCCGCCCCTGTTCCTGGCCGGGCTAACTTGGTGGGCATTTTAATCCCACTGGGTTTGGCTGTGCTCATGTCTCCTGTGGTGTCCGTCAGTGGGCGCACACTGATCCCAGACCATCAACACACCTGGAGGCAGCTCTGTGACAGCAGCCTGCCTCGGAAGGGGAGGCTCCTCTTTGCACCAAAGCAAATAAAAAGGGGAGGGGTAGGGAGGGGAACTTAAACCAGGAAAAGGGGGAAAAAAAGGGGTTCGTGCCAGAAGAAAAACCTGTTTAAAGAAGATGAAGAGGTTTAGGCATATATAAGAGTGAAGCATTATTATTATTATTATTTCTCCAATGTATGATAATAATAACTTCTCCAGCCTTGTGTAACCAGACCATATTCACTGTGTGAATATGTCTGGCCACGCTCCATTGGAAAATGTTCGTAATAGTTTCCTCCTACTTGGCGTAGACCTCTGGTTAATTTTTAAACTATTAGACAGCGCTGAACCAATCGGCGTTGCTACAATTGTTTTGATTGCCTAATCTAGTTCCAACCACCATTTAGAAATACACTTGACTTCCACGGCACCTCACTAACCCACGCTGATTTTGAATAGGGTGGCTGTGCGAACGCTAATGTGATCAGGGTTTCCATAATAATATCAGACAAATAAACTGATCTGAGAGCATAGACGGGCGGAGCCAGGCTACCCCCCTTTCCCTATCTTAAAATAGAAGTACTAAAATATATTAAAAAGGGCATTTCACAATATGGAGTAGTGTTAGTATGCAGTTGTGTTACAGTCAATGACTTCATGTTGTGCTGTGTCAATAGAGGCATTCTGTTTGTTATGACAACATGCCCTGCCTGTCACTTTCAGACCTAAAAATACCCTGTGACACAGGCCAGTCATATGTCGTCCCCCACCATCATAATCTTACAAATTACTGTCATTATCCTTTGAACTACAACAACAAAACATCCCTCTCGAAATCTACTCCAATGGGATTAACAGCGCCATCACCAGATTATCCAATTTACATGATTGCTTTAGCAGAGAACCTGATTGGCCAAATGCAGCTAAGCACAGCCCCCTAGCAGCAATCAGCCTTCCTATAGTACTGGTCAACCTTGCCATAATCAATTAGTATTATTGTCTTTGGTTTGGTCAGTGTCAAAAATGCAAACCCCAATCAAAAATCTACCATACAAAGTAAACAGTGTTGCTATTCCTTCAGGGCTATTCATTTATAATTGACATATTACTGTAGTGGAGCGGCAGGCTGATGCATCAAATAGTAACTTGAACAACAGGTGCACACAGACATTAGGATACGGTGTCTAATGCTACTGTAGATCAGGTTTCCACCTTAACATTGAAGGTAACAAACATGCATGCACGCGCTAGAACTAGGACATGCTAATACAGGAGAGCTAACACAGGGAGTGCTAATATATATGACGGCACTGTGAGAATGTTACTTCATGGAAGTTCATGGAAAACCTCAATTTAGCAATATAGTACTTTAACAGTGACAGACGCAAAGTATTGTCCAAATTGCAGGATAGTTCTTTAAAATATACCTATCACTCTTTTCTAGGGGTCTACATTTTCTCTACGAGGATCTTCCTGATGTGAACGTACCTGATCTAAGAAAACATTGTCATCTAATCTAATAGCAGGACAGAAACACAAACAAACAAACGTGTTTTTACTTTCATGCACGTGATGGAACATTATTCAAGATAGTGTTTGACAACAGAGAATGTAGGATGGACAAAGCAGGCATTGACCTATTTGGTGTTCCGAATTTACCAAAACTGATTGGTACCCTGAAGTCAGGAGAACCATACAAGAACTCAAGTCCTTGGAAGAATGCTTTCAAACTACTGATGCCTTGACTGGAAATGTCAAGCGAGGCCACAGGCGATTCACAAAACACAATGCATACCAAATCAAAAAGGCACACAACTTGTTAAGATGTTAAATACAATACATTTGTACACAGCTTTCATAATATACACACAGCTTTCTAATAACATAAAGCCAAAATTAGAAACCACCAAATGTTCACAAACCACTTAGAATTATCCACAGTGTAACACATGTGTTTGTTACTGTTCAAGGAAATTACTTGAGGAGCAGAATCGATGTCTGATCAAGACTGAACACAATAACAACATTTCAGCTCTGACCTGTGATGACTAGAGCAGTTGTCTGATTTCTATGTTTTATAAAGAAATGAATAGGGCTGGCCCCAAATATTCAATTATTCTGATATTTGTTCTTTGGGTATGTATTCGATTTAAATATTGGGATTCGAGTATTCGTTTTTTAACATTATGCATGCATGTTTTCCCATTAATCCCTACTGTCTCCATATAAACCCACATGTTAAAATGTAACTGCCTGCCCTACACTGTCATCAACACAATTGATTGCAATTGGCTCTGATTGTAAGATGAGAGCGATGCTATTCATTCAACACACACTCTTAATGGCTAATACAGGAGTGCATGGCTATGTTTACATGTGTGCTCACTGATGCTAGGAATTGAAGATTACTTCTGTTATACTTCTTAATTATAGTTGAATGTTTTTAAATTAATTGTGCTTTTGAGAGAGTATTCAAATGCTCGATTGGAAATACCAAGTATTCGAAACCTGTAAAATGGTATTCGGGACAGCCCTAGAAATTAATTAACTGTTATATTGCTCAAATAGGTTCAGCCTTTACATATATCTAAGTACTACTAATAGTACTAAGCTATACCAAATCTCTTTTCCACCCCCCTTCTCCATCACATTAACTGCAAATGGGTGGATGGGACATTCCACAAAACATAATCTAAAGATAATCACCAAATTATCATCCAGAATATCCACAATACAGACACATGTCACTGCTGCTTGTTGATATATTTGAGGTTTATATAGGCTACTTTACCATTTGTTACATGATCTTATAAATCCACATTTAGGTTATGCAAACCTACAGAAGACAGAGCTTAGAAACACACAGGCTATGTAGCATGCACATTGCACACACTTAGATAGTGCAAACGCATTTATGTGTCTGAAAAATCTTGAAACTGTGAAATGTTAGCGATCACACAAACACTTCAATGTATCTGTTACTGGATGAGGAATGCATCACTGATGATGACGACGACGACAACGACGACAAGTGGCCTAGAACAGTGGTTCTTAAACTGGGGGTCGCGAGACACAGAGGAGGGGTTCACAAGATGATTTAAATGGCATAGTTTAGCCATAATTGTTAGCAGTTGTATAGGTTATACATTACTTTGATGTATTCTGCATTTAGCCTGTATTAAAATACTATTAAATAATAATATGGCTGTTATTCTTCTACCACCTCTGGGGATAGTGGGGTTCGCAAGTCTCTGCCATTGTTAATTTGGGGGGTCACGAGCTGAAACGTTTCAGAACCCCTGGCCTAGATAAACACATGGGACACAGATAAATGTACTTTAAATTACAAATGTTTATACAGGAAGCAATGGAGTAGACATGGTTTAGTGTCTACAAAATACTTAAATGACAATGGCTGACAATTAGGTGTGTAATGGCTGAGGCATACTGAACACTTGTGTTGAGGACATACTAGACCAACTACATAAACTAACAACACTACAGACACATTCTGATCATGTCATGTGAAAGCACAGTCTAAAATGCTGTTAACTTTGAAGAAAGCCCTATGCCGTGGTATTGAATAGCCCATTTGCGAATGTAATTCATGATGAACTGCATCACCAAAGACAGGACATGCTCCAGTTACTGTACATACATCTGCCGTATTGAGCATAGCCTTCTTTCAGCATGGCCAGGAGGAAATAAGTGAAAGCACTTAGAAATTGACTGAACAGAGTCAACATACTACTACTACTACTACTAATAATAATAATAATAATAATAATACCAACATCAACAGCCTACAAAAACAAGTCTGACATACATATTTAAGAAAAATATAAACAGGTCACTGGCCTATCACTCAATCACAAAATACCAAAAACAATGCCTTTATTCTGTTATAAAACAAAAATCTTTAAATTCCATTTCATGGAATATGTGCAGACGACGGGGTGGCGTAAAACAAACCTTTAATTCTATTTACATAAATATGTGCAGTCAGACGATGAGGTGGCATGGCACATCTGGATAGCGCAGCCTAATAGTACTGACAGAATTGTTAATTAAAACATGTTGAGGCATACTAATATAATAATCACCGACGCCCTGTTTTACCAAAGGTACAAAATTCCACGAGCCAAGTAAATGTCAACGGTGCTCAGGTTGAGTCGACTGCTAGTACACGTTTCACGATCCTAGTCGATTATTGGTGGTATAACGCCTGCAAATGTTTAGCTAGCTGCTTTGTTGTTTCCAATAATAATCCGTACAGCTACAGTCAACTCTGTAGTGATGAATGAATACCAATAGACAAGAAAATACGTGACTAGTAGCTAACTAACCTTAGCAGTAAGGCCCAAGCAGAAGCTAAAGGGATAGAATTGCTAGCTACGGTACAATATTGTACCGTAAGTCAAAATTTGTTCAAGAGGTAGCATACAAAGTTCTACTTAATGTTTAGTTTTATTTTGCAGGTGGTGTTGAACCAAATCTCAGAACACTGGTATAAATCGAGAGCTTGTCTTGAGATAGCACTCACCTGACGTCCGCTAATACAGCCCTCGTATTTATGAAGATAATATGTACAGCTAGCAAGCTACAGTAAGCACGGCGATCAGACACAAGCGGTACAGCACGGCTAGGGTGATGTGCTGTCTGTCTGTCCAAAGAACGAAAGTAACGTCAACACAGAAACCGAATTATGGGACGTGTATTCGATGGGTTCTCTAGGAAGGCGGAGCGGTGTCTGACCACGCCGGTGAAGTCAAAACAATCACCAGAAAAAAGTTCCAGTTGTAGTGCCGGAATTGTTTCCCCGCCAAAACGATTTCACCTATCTTTAATTGTCTGTGCAGGCCTATAGTTCTATGATACAGCCAGGCCAAGGCAATAGTCAAATCAAACAATACTTATTCTAAATGTTTACAGATATTATAATGTATGCCGTATGGTTTAACACCAAATATCTAGTCTTAATCATTATTCCAATAATGACCACTTAAATTCAAAGTGTGTATGTTAAAATGAAGGCAATGCAATTCAAAAATCAGGATTAGTGTTATGCCAGTTCTACGCGTGGTACAAGGCTTTGCCTTGAACATCGTATTTCATAGAGTTCAACTGGAGGCAAATATAAAACCACACACAAAAAAAAACAAACACTCTGATCGGATATTGTTGCCGACTACCACAGAATGACCCCTTCAAATACCGCAGAATTAGCATAAATATTACCTAGAAAAAGTATCCTCTTCTTAACATTAAATAAGGGTTATAAAATGAACATGAGTATTTGTTCCAACATGTTAATTAGAACAAATTATCTATTGACATATGCAGCTATAGTCCCAACCAGCATGTCAATAGCTAGCAAGTTTGTCCATTATATTAATATCCTATTACGAAGTCCAACATCACAAAACAATTGTAAATTGTGGGAGAATTTTATTGTTAGGATGGAGTAACAATGTATAGATCTGTATTGCTACAGGATGACACAAAACCATTGGCCAGTATGACCACACATAGTATGCCTACGTCATGCCGGAAAGAAAAAAGAAAATCCCATCTAATGTAAATAAATGTGTTGGTCGCCTTAGAAATGTACATAATTACAATTATTTGAGGATTAAAAACATTAAGAAAATATAATTTATCCAGATCTCTAAAGGAAATGAAAATACTATCAGCAATATCGTTGAACGACAAACAGGTCAATTTGTATAGGCATCATTAAACATGTTGCGAAAAAAAATTCTAACCCACTTAACATTCAATTCATCCACATTTATGGACATTACATAGTAAAACAAATTAAAATGAGAAAGAATTGGTTCAATTTCTCACAACCTCATAAAAAGTCAATATAAAAAGAAAACCAGTCAAGAATTTCAAATCCATAATTCATTTTTTGATTTTGGACAGGTTTCGTGGGGAGCTTTTTAGCAAGTCTCTAATCTTAAGGTAAGTCCCTGTTTGTTCTGCAACTTCAGTGAACTCTGGTGTATCTTCAAACGGAACGATGCCAGCTGCAAACCTGCTCCTGTGCGGAACGTATCCGCCCTTCTCCCCGGACCCGGGAGGACTGCCAACAGCTTGAGCGGGCGGTTCCGGGCTCCGAGGTGTTGCCGCTTGGGCTTTGACTGGAGCAGGACTCTGGGGGCTGTCCTCTTGCCCTTTGACTGGATCAGGGCTAACCTCCTGAACTGTGACTGGAATGGCGTCCCCAGATCCCTCCAAGCCGACCACATCCTCCGCTTCCATTTCTGAGACGGCATCGACGCGGACAGGTGTGGAAACGCTTGGCGAGCTGGGCACAGGTGGCACAGGTGTTCCATTGGTCGGCGTGTCGCAGTCGCTGCTGGTGGCCATGTCAGCCTTCTCCAGCGCCTTCCAGATCAGCCGCTGCTGCTCCTCCAGCTCCTCCAGTGTCAGGCCATCCTCCGTCTCCTCGCCCGTTTCGTCCACCACCACCCATTTCTTCCCCCGCACGGCCGGAGAGCCATTGGTGGGTGTGGCGGGAGGGGTGCCTATGGGAAGAGGTGGCATGGGCGGGGTAGCAGGGGGCGTACCCTGCGGTAAGGGAGGAGGGGAACTTAGGCAGGGTGAGCCGGGCGGCAGAGGAGACTGGAACTGGAAGCCACTGGAATGACTTGGAGTTCCTGATCCTGGCGGAGACAAAGATATGTAATTTAGTCATTTGGCTGGCAGGCGCCTGAAGGGGACTAATGCAGAGTTCACACGGAACACGGCAAACCGGATATCATGTTAGCGGTCAAGAGCAGGACGGCAAAATGAGTTACAAATAAAAACAAACAGACATGCTGTCCAAAGTTGAAAATATGTCAACTTATTTTTGGGCATGCATTTACATATAGAAAACAGACTACAACGTGGTAATACTGGTGCAACAACACTAGAAACAGTACTAAATTACATAAAACATTTTGGGATGGGAGGCACGCAACGTCTCATCATGCCCCAGTAGCACCGGCAGGATGCTAGGCATGTCGCCCAACTTCAACGCTCAAGGTTCCAAGTTAGAGTCCACTGCATGACCATGCTGACAGAAAACTGGATAACCACGGCTTTACGTCACCAATGCATTGCACGGATGTGATTTTGCCATGTTACGTTATTAGAAAAGGGGGAAGTGAATGTATGCATGTATGTATGCATGTATGTATGCATGCATGCATGTATGCATGTAATACACCTAATGTTAGACATTTTTTGGATTAGATTTAATTTAAATGCAATTTACTGCAGAACGGTTAACCTCATCCCAATATCATAGTAGTAATATTATTACTTGCACCGTTTAATAACAAAAAGGTGAGTGATGTTGCATCTGAATCGTAACTGACTGTTTAATAATTGCCGATATGTCCCCATAGCCCCATACGCAAGTTATTCCTAAAGCAATAGAGGAATTAAGAACAACTGTCCACACCTGAGTCAACATCCATATCCGAGTTCTCGGGACTGGACCTCCTTTTTTTCCTTTGTTGTAGAGTGGTGTCTGATGTATGCCGCCTCTTCGAGGTGGCACCAGACTATTTACAGGATACAGTAGGTTTTATGTTAGCAGTAGAGTCTGATGTATGCCACCTCTTCGAGGTGGAACCAGACTATTTACAGGATGCAGTATGTTTGAAATAGGGGTGCACGATATTGATCAAATGTGATATTGCGATATTGATCATGAAAATTGCAATATCGATATTCGTGTTGATATTTTTCAACATAAGTAAAAACAACACAAAGGTTATAAGACATTGCATCAAAATATATTCATAACATCAAACCTTTTTCAAATGACAGTCATATTGGACTGGTACAACAGTAATTCTAAGCTACCGAAGAGGCATTATTTGTGATTACTATTGTTTCCTCTTCAGTCTCCATTATGTCATTACCTTCCTCAGCCACACATCTTACTGTTCTTTCTAAATCAAAACAACTAAGCCAAACAGCCAATGAACTGACTCATCTCTTCACAAAAGAAAACTGAATATTGCATACTTCGTGCAACATTTTCGATATGATATTGCGCAAAGTGATGTTGCGATAATGATACTGAGTCGATATATTGTGCACCCCTAGTTTGAAATTACTAACAGTATTAATGCTACTGGATTAAAACATGCCCCAAAATTTGGAGAAAGCATAACATGGATATATGGGAAGAACCTGACACATATTTACCGCTGGAAAGTTGTTAGACAGGTAGGCAGCAAAGTTGTGTTTCATGTGGTTGTACTGCATTGGAATAGATCCATATTGCATATATTCCTGGATGTAAAAACAAGAAAAGGGAAACGAGGCACCCATAAATAGACATTTGAACAAGAAAGATCCCATGATTAGACTCGAGCCTAACAAAACAAAAACAAAAACAAACAAAAAAGTCCTCAAACTTACATCCTTTAATTTGGGTGGTGTAGGTACATTGAAGCCTGGGAAATCTACAAGCTTGGAAACATCATATGAGATTTGCTGTCCATTGGTTTCCTCTCTATCGCCATTATCTGATGCATTCATGGTTAAAACACGTTTAAAATATGTGCTTTAACTAAATTGTATTTCATAGGGATAATTGACTAGTATGTTCTTGCCCCAATTCTGAAAAAAAAGCATACTATGAAGACCTACCCTTTCCATCATACAGCATTAAGCCAGAGTTCTCCATTTCAGCTTCTTTGAGCCAGCCGGGTGGGTAACCCAACTGTCTCATGCGGTAAATCAGAGGGGGCAGGGTGTTTGCATTAACTCCCAGTGCTGAGAGTAGCTCCTCACTATTCGAAATAACACAAATACCAACAGATCACCAATAAACTAACAAAAATGTGTGGTTTCTTCCATCATTTCAACAGATGCACAACTAACAGCAGTGCAAAAAAATATAAATTTAAAACAGTGATAATCCTACCTCATGACTCCAGGCTTGTATTGAGAAAAGCGCTCCTCCACCTCTGCATGGTATCGGTTGCTGTGGATTGTCTGATTGCTGTTCTGACTGAACTCTTTCCGCCTCTCATTGATTTGTGCATGATCTTTTGGCTGCAAAATGCAACGCAGCTTAATGAATGACCGTTATATACAGTATGACAGCATAACTAAAAGTTTGTCATTCAGAGTTCTTACCTTGGGACAATCACGCATCTGATGCCCGCCTGACCCACAGTTAAAACACATAGACTTGGGTCTGTAACGAACACACCAATGCACTGTCGTCATTACTAGCAACAAGCTAGTAATAAGAAATTGTTATACACTCAAATATATTAAAAATGTAAATACATTCATGCAGTTGTACCTTTGCTCTTTCATTTCCATGTCCTGACCATCTGCACCAATGACATGCCTGAAAACCTGTTGGTAGCTTTGCAAAATTCAGGAGATTTCATCTTAAAACAGTTTTAGCCACACAATGTATTCATTGGGTTGTCTCAAATAAAGTCCCTACCAAGAGCCTTGGATTACTTATCCTCTAATAATTAAGATGAACTGTAAAATCTAAAAGATACGTTGGAACCTCCCATCCTTCTGTCACCTGGGGATTTTCATTCAACAGAGGCTGTCCAAGTTTATCAATGGTGAATGTGGAAAAATACAACACACATCCAACTACCTGTGAGAGGAAAATAAGAGATCAATATAAATACTAATCTATAATGAATACAATATATACACATATTATTTCACAGTAACTTGAGTTTACAGAAAATACAAATACATGACATACTTACATTGTAGGCCTCTCTAACAGTTTTTATGCCACTGGAGGATTTAACCGTCTGATCTTCCCCCAGCATAAAAGCTGAATTCTTAAGAGTTAGAAATTCAGGTCACTTGTGATCATTGTTTCTGAATGCTTAACATAATTATTCTAAACGTGTTTTCAATTATTTGGCATGACAGTTATCAAACTATGTCTTCAATAATAGGTGTGGAACATTATGTTATCAGGCTTATTACTTAACACAATTGACCAATACCTGAGGTTTAATTAGATTTTTCTTTTCATTCCCCTGTTTTTGATGCTTCTGAAGAATACAACAGATGGAATCTTCAATTTCTTGACGACACTGCCTAGGAAAAAATATTTTTAATATTAGATATATAAACAATTAAACAACACACTGTAATGAAAGTTACCTACTTTGAGATGCTGTTGTTGGCATACAGAATCTGGAGAAGTGGCCCGTCCAGGTTAACATCTTCAACTTTGACGCCACTATAAGTGAAGAGTAAGCCTACATGTTACATGAAATCTTAACTACTTGTATTATTCATTTGATTAATTAGCAAAGGCAAACCTTTACCTTGGTCTTGTCAAAATACTCAATTTTCTTTTTAACATCTCATGTAAACATCAAGTTAAGGTAAACAACATGTTTCATATTTTATTTCCCGTTCCAAATAAACGGAAGCTTCAAAGTTCAATCAGCTTTCCAATTCCTAAAAATACATTTACTTTTATAAATGGTTGTTTATTATAGTTCGCATGCAACACCGTTAAATTTAGACACATTCCTCAATATACACATGTTCTTTGATATTGTGGCTCTGGTCTGCAGGATTGCTGGGCAAGCTAACGTTAGCTTGTATGGCCAATACACGACGCCAAAGGATATTCTCATCTTGAAGACGCTGAACGTTTCCCTCGCACTCCTCCAACCGCTGCCTGACGAGGGTCTTTTCAACTTCAACTTCATCTTCGTCTTCATCATCATCAGCGAATCGAATGTGCGTTGCGACAGACTTACACTTTTCAAAATGTTGAAATAGCTTATCGTCGTCAAACCCAAACTCCGCCATCTTTACAAAGCTCTGACGAGATACGACGTCACGATGTCAGAAAATAATGCGTACGGTAATTAGAAACGTCTGATTGGATCTTATAATGTCATATGTTCGGAACAAGGAAGTGACAAATGTAAACAGCAACGGGTGGGACACCTGGGAGGGACATCGGTGTTTCTTTTACGTCGTCAGTCATCCACAAGACGGAAAGTAGATAACAGAATAAGTGGGGGAGGTTTTAAAAATGTCAATTTGCTTAACTGTCCCATTAACGTTGCCTCGTGTGGATGTAGGCTCACGGAAAATACGTTTTATTTATCTATCAAGTCCAACATCCTTTCGACTTACAGAATGCTCTGAGAAGGTGGGCAGTGTGCTATTCCAAACTAATACTACCTTTTCTGAAGTTGCTAAAAGGGTATGTGAAGTCTATGTAAGCCGTTGACGTACACGTGTATCGCTGTTCTTCAGGAGCCAGTGATTCCTCTTTATTTGGGAGCTGATGTGTTCTCTAACACCTACATTCGTAAAGAGAACCACCAGAGATACCATGCCAAGTTTGCCAAGAAAGGATTAGCAACAAAACTAAAATTTTCCTCTGGTAATGTGATTTACTTGATATAGTATTGACTGTGGTACACTGTGCGGTTTGATGAGGTCAACGCTCAATACAATTTATAACAAATGTCTTCTCTCAATTGTCCATTTGATAGCATTCCGGTTCAGTGGCTTGAAGGTTTCCACTGCAAACAATAACTTATGGTTCTACAGTATTCAAGGACTGTTTCGAGTAGCCTTTGAAATATACAGTATGCAAGAGCAAGTGGCTGTCCTTGAAAACTGTCAGGTAAAAATAACATGCATGTTTAACTATCACTAAATTACTGTAATTATATAGGCTATGCATTTTTTATATTGTCTAGAATGGACATGGTTACACTTGATAATATATTGTATCTGCTATGTTCTGTTGAACCTCTCTAGGATCAATGGAAATCCAGGATAAACGACAGACCCCTGCAAATGTGCTACAACATCGGCATGCAACTTGACACTGCGTCAAACAGCATCATTGCAATATGTGATAGAGACAGAAATGGCTTCGTATCACATCCTGAAATGGGTAATACACTGGTGGATGACGGTCACATGGACACAGCGTGTGACACCTCAGTAGATCATGATTACTGTTCTGCCCTTGAAGGGGATCTGCAAACACAGCAAAACTCACAAACTTCGTCCACCCTTAAAATACTGCAGAGCTTGGAGGAGAAACTAAATTCTCAGACTCAAGGTTGCATAGCCGAGCTGGAGAATGTAAACTTGGTTTTACATTACATTGAGAAATACATAAATGGGACTCTGGAGGAAATGGATTTATCTGAAACTGTGTTGGCACTGCTAAAATCACAGCATTGGGGTTCTGTGTATTCAAGTGACCTCTTGAACTCGGTATCACGTTGGCTCGGCCAGCAATTTCACAAGGCCAACGGCAGCATCAGTCAGCAGGTGGAGGGCTTCAAAGTTCAGCATATTGACCGGATCAGTGACCTGCCACCTGCAGAAGAACTGGCTACAAAGCTGTTCCCAGAGGCAATGCGAACACTGCTACTTCACTGGATGGGTTTAAGTGACGAATCTGCCCTAAATAAGAGACACAGCGAATATCCGATTCTGCTCCTCATTCTTGAGTTTGCAAACCACAATTTAATCACTGGTGTGGCACACGTTCTGTACTCAAGTCTTATATGCAAATAGGAATGATTTTCATAAAGACTCAAAACATCGTCACAGAATGCCACCACTGTATGTTTGTTGCACAAGATTTATCGCTAATTTAGTAGTTTCAATTAAGATGTTAACTAGTTGCAATATAACTGGAATTGTCACAATTTTGAACATTGATTAGTTATTTGACACAAGTCATTTACGATTGTGAGGTTTCCCCAATTTATAACAATGTTGCTGAGTTTAAAGTGAAATGGTCAGTCTCCTGAATATATTCAGGTACTGAGCTATTCATTTTCAATTCACAATGGGATACAGCTCTGAACAATTGTAGTTAGATTTGTGTTCACTGAATTACCCCCAGAAATAAAGTTAAGAAAGAAATGATTGAATCCACACAAATTTATTTTTTGAACATAGTGAAGTTTGATCATTCTGTTTGCGAGCACATCCGTTATTGGAAACTGAAGTTAATTAATAACAATCTAGGGTTTGCTTATATTTTATGAACAAATAACACCACATAGACTTTACAGATGTAAAGCCTTGTGATAAATGAATGTAAACAAATATTTACTTGACCTACATCATATTCCATTTCAAATAGTCACATAGCATATTTTAGATTTAAAAAGGTATCACTTTTTCCAAACAAATGAGTTTAACTAGCATCGGTTATTAACGATGCATCATTTAATGAAGATCTACTGATTACTGAACTCAGTATCTAGTTATTTACAAGAATGTGGCAAAATGTAAGATCTTCACTAAATAAATAACAGACCTAAAGCAACATCCATGCAAACTTGCTAATGGCGAGCTAATAGACCTATGTGATTATTCAGGGGACAGTGCGTGTTTTGGCACTAGATGGCATCCATTCCCCTAGAGAACGATGATGTGAAGCCAAGCCCCATTCCCCTCTGGGTGTGTGTCTGAGACCTTGCCATCTCATACTGAACATCGAGGTTTCTGAACATCTCCTCCTGCTGTTGGAGAGTCTTCAAACCATCATCGTTGAGTGGTTTTGAGGTTCTGTCATCGTCCTCGTCCTATAACAACAGAAAGCCTTATGTGTTACGTGACGTTCAAACACTAATTGTAATGAAGTGCACAAATGGAACAGGTGAAGTCATTGATACATACTTTGATGCCCATTAGTTTGCGAAATTTAACATTTTGGTCCTTGTTTCCAAAGTTTAGCTTCTCCCATAACTCAGCTGTTTGGGACTTGTCCTTTAAAAAGTGGTGGGAGAAAAATTAAATTAGGAAGCATTATGTAAGAAGACACCTTTAAATAAATACAAAAATCCCATGTTACCGCCCCTTCTTCCACAGAGGAAGATAACCGCTACAGAGCGGAAACTTGAAAGCCATAGATACAAAGATTAGACTTACACATAGTGATTAGACAACACATACAAAAATACATTAAAAACACAATCCGTGAATAAATAAATCGAGCAAATGGGTGTGCAAATCTGCATTACACATTTGTCCGTTAGGTGTTGTGGAAATAGATAATGCGGTTGGCACTGTGTGTAACGCAGAAGAAAGCTCATTAGAAACCTCACCCCTTCCTTTCCTTTCCACAGCATCTTGCGCTTTTTCTCCTGTTCGGCAAACTTCATGGGGTTCACGACCGACGGGTTGTAGTAGCTGGGCACGGCGATGCCCGTCTCCGCTAAGGTCTTGGCTTGAAGTGCTGCCATCTGGGCCGCCATGGCGATCTGGGGGGTGACCTGGGTCCCTGAGGCCAGAAGAGCAGCCACGTTGAGCACAGGATGGGCGGTGGTGGCGGCGGTACTAGCGGCGGCGGCTGCTGCTGCGGCGGCAGCCGCAGCTACCGGGTCACACAGCAGAGGAGTGGCCACTGGAGACGACGACACAAAATATACACACACAGCCTTAGCGGTAATAAAAACAGTTGGCCTTAACCTCTAGGACCAGGGGTCTGCCTCTCTGTATATGCTGAAAATAATAATCTGGTGTTTCTTGGCTTTGTAATAAGGAACACAAATGGTGCAGACCGCACAACACTGTTACCAATGTGGGGGACAAAGCTTCTGAGGAAGCACCCTATGGCATTGAATGGATATCTACATTATCAATAATTAAATTATCAGATTGATGGAAAAAATCGCTAGGTTAATCAACAAAAAAATAATTGTTTGGTACAGCACTACATGAAAGGAAAAGTGGAAATATAACACCGTTCGTTAAAATTACTCAAACAGGCAACAATCTACAGTTTTTATTATTTATTTGATCTAATCTGCCCTTTTTAAAATAGCCTTTGAGTAAGTTGTGGACCGCCACCAATAGTCAAAAAACATATTGGCCCAAGGCCAAATATAATTGTAAACCCCTGCTAGATGAGGTCCACACAGAAAAGTACATGTTCTCACCTGCAGCCATCTCCTGCTGTTGTTTCTCCAACATTTCTTTTTCCTTCTGCTCCTGCAGTTTTTTGGCTCTTTCCAATCTGGCGAGAAAGACAAGGGCTTGTGATGAGTGACTGAGATTTACAGGCACAGGTTGCTTTCTTGTCTGAACTACGCCTAGAAGAAAAAGAGATAGTATTAAAGCTGTATCCTCACAGTTCCTTTAAGTTGTTGTTGTACCTTCTGGCCAGGGCTTCTTGGGCGTCCATGGCTGTGTTTCGGCCCCGGAAGGCGGGCGGACTAACGGACACGCTTCGACTCTTTCTACGCACTTTCTCAGGCCTCTTCTTCCTCTCCCTGAAGATGTGTCACAGTTTAACAGACACGTTGGCCGTCCTTAATCACACTTTCGTTATTTTCCCATGACATAAATACTACACAGTTTTAAGCATTTAAATACTTTTTTTAAAAGCTCTATAGACTTCCAGTATTCTAATCACAGAGTTTAAAGAGTGTTAGGCTCACCTGCTCTTACTGTGGCTTCTGCTACGGTGGCGATGTTTGGGCCTTGAACCTGAGCGAGACCTGGCCTTTTTCTTCCTGTCCCGGCTGCGTGATCGCGAACGCCGCTTGTCTCTGCTTCTGCTGTGATGCCGCCTAAGAAAAATTAATAAAAACAAAAAAATAAACAAAATCCCAGAGCATCACTTCCATAGAGAGAAGGGGCCAGCTAATCCGTCCCCACCGGACACACGCTCTCCCTGGACTCACCGCTCACGCGACTGTGACCTGGAGTGGCTCCGTCCCTTGGAGGGCTTCTCTTTGCGCCGGGATCTCTCCTCTCCGTCCTCCGCAGAGAGCCTCTCCTTTCCCCTCTCACTCTGCTCCTCCGGTCTGGGATGAGACTTTAACGACTTCTCAGAGTCCCTCCTTCGTGCCTGTTTTAAGAAGAAGTTGTCTCTTTCAGGAAAATAGTGCAACAAAAATAGTTAGTACCATGGCTTACGACAAAAGATAAGTTATTAAGTCCACATCCATGTTTTCAAATATCACTGAAGACGATAGAAATTGTTTAAATAATGGCATTTGTGACTCAAGCACAATGTCAGCCATAATTATTCCAATTTGACATGACTTTAACCCTTTTTTAACCATTAAATGCAACCATGACTAAAGTTGTAGCAAAACATCTCACCTCAATTTCTGCTTCAACCTTTAAAAGACCAATTTCAATCGAACATTAATACCCTTACGTGTCGTGGGGCTTCCTTAACATTTGATTTATTCTCATAAATGAAGTAGCTACCGTATATCTAAAAACTAGAATAAAACGCATGTGTCATAAATTAACATTTTGATCATTTAGAGGTTTTGAAATTCTTTGATAATGTACATGCAAAGGTGAACATTTAATTATATGACTAATATGCTTTTTATCCCGTTTTAATACAAACTTTAATTATAAGTAGGGATGGGCATCTAACATAGGTTTAACACACTTGTCCAATCTTTGCTTGCTAAACGATTTGCAGCAAATATTAAGTGAAGACATCCGGGATCTACAGCCAACTAAAGTGTTCAGTAATGCAATTTAGATTAGATAAAAAAAATAACAAAAAAGGTAACATTAAAAAAAAATGTAGTAAGATTTTAAAAGTACACAACAACACATTTCTGAGACAACTTGCCTATTACACATGAATCCTGTTTAGATGCACAATACAATCTCACTGCATGCTAATGGAGGTATATGGAAAAACAAATAAAATAGGAATGAGGTACAAGTTGGTCAATTCAGAAAATAGTATGGAATCAAAACATGGATCACTTTCAGAAAAGGGATCAAATAAATTCATTCTGTTTGATTCAATTTAAATTTTTGTGTGTGAATTCATGTTTGATTATGCCCATCCCTATCTGTACAAATACAAGAGTTAAATAAATTGTATTTAAATCTGCAAAGCAAAGGAGTTTAAATCGCAGATAGTTACCTTTCCCAGAAGTAGGCATATAATTTTGTTATGTCAGCAGGGTCTTCTGTTGAGTGTCTCTTCGTGCATTAGCACGCTGAGTATGATTTATTGTAGAAATGTTATCATGTGATGTACACAGAGTTTTTTTTTGTTTAATCAAAAAAAAAAAAATTCTACTCTTCACCACAAAACATGGCTAGAATTTGAGATGGTTCCCATGAAACATGGTAACATAGAAAAGGGGCCTTCCATGGAAGTAAGCCCATGTCAATTTAGAAACCTTAAGCCTAAATTCTGATGTGATACTTACCGTAATCTAAAAATAAACAACTCTAACTAAAAAAAAAAATAATAAAACATTAAAGATAACAGGTCAGATTGTAGAAAACATAAATTACCTCTTTGCTCCTGCTGCGGCTTCTTCTGCGTTTCTTGTCCCCTGTACACACAAAAGTCCCAAAACAAACAATTATATAAACTTTTTTTTGGTTTGTTTTTAAACTGGATGACTAGGTTCTGCCACAATACAGAAATTACATAGTTCTACAGGTGTACCTGTATAAACTGTGGTGCCTGTTTAAAAACTAGTGTCTGCTCATTTTGATGAATCCTTTACGTCATTCAAGCATGATATTTTATAAACATACAATCAGTGTTGGGCAAGTTACTCAGGAATAGTAATAAGTTACTAGTTACTTAGTGAGGCGTGCGTCGTTTTAACAACAACCCTTATTCCCTTAAATCCACTATTCCCCAAACAATAATGGTGTATTTTTTAAACTTCAAAGATTAATGCTCAGAATGGAAATGACATCTTTCAAAAATAATTAGGCTACACAATATCACTCTGTGACAGTAATCATTAAATGTTTTGATATGTTCTGGTGTAACAGCCTTTAGTAGGCCTATATGAGGAACATATACTTTTATACTTGACTATATAATAGTGGCATACCATAATAATATCACCTTATAGGCATATCACATGGATAGGCCTACTGAAAGTTTATTGGTTAAAGTATGTCGACCACCGTCTCAGGTTTAAATCGTTGCTATACTTTCTGCTGACCACTAGATGTCACTTTACATCAAGTTGAGACAGCTTCGGTGCTTCAGCTCTTTTCCTGGTACGACAAGGAAGATGCTTCAAATGGCATTGGTTTCCCATCACTACTTTATACTAATATATATGTATATTCAAAAGCATCTGCTGAATGTTGTAAGTGGAAGAGTCATTCTGTACAGGACTAAACTTTGTCCACAATGTCAAATGAACAATATGAAAAAAGGTAATATAGACAATCATACAGTATGTGACTATAATGAAGTCATACTAACTCTTTCGATCCCTGGAGCGTGATCTTGATCGTGAATGTGGGTGTTTAGCGCTTCTAGGAGATTTGGAAGACTCCATGCTGTGTTTTTTCCTATGGTGAGCCCGTTTTGGTAAGGTCGTCGTCGCTTGCCTGAAACAAATGCACAGGAAAGCCGTTAGTAGGCCCGTCTCATAACTTAAAATGGGACAGAGATGATGTCCAGTAACATTATATTGCAAGTAAATGCACTATGCTAAAAACGGTCCATGTAGAAAAAGATAATTAGTTGTCAATTATCTTTCTGCAGATCACCTTAGGGTTTGATTTTAATCAACACATATCATACAAAAGTCTAATTTATCGTTTAGTTGTTTACGTGAATTTAAAATATAATCATCCAAAATTTCATTTTTAAACGTGGCAATTGCATAGAGTATTGCGTTGTTTAGGCAGCCGTCCTTCATTTCATGCGATTAAGACACATTTCGTAATTCCTCTGCCTCAAACTGCATTTTTCAATTTGTTTAGGACAGGACGAAATGTACTATTAAGACGTTGGGGCTAGGTTGTTAATAAAGTCATCTTCCTTTGCTAAACCACCTTTTTGATTTCTGTGAAGTACCATTAGTTAGCTTGCTTGCTAAGATAACTTAGCCTAAGCACTCATTCAAGCTAGGCGCCATCTTTATGAGACAAAAACACAAATACGATATTGTTAACTAGTATTACCTCGAGCCACATAACGTTACATTTGTTTATGTTTACATCTTATATGCGACCTTACTTACCGACATTATCTAACTTAAGCTACTGCATGAAAACGGGTGGTTTTATTGTTAGGTAAGCGAACACAGGTCGGGTCCGATGGCTAACGCTATCTGTTCTGCAGCAGCTCCGCAGACTTCCGTAGTTTTCCGTCTAGCCACGCCTGGCTAGGTCCGGTCCTGAACACCCACCCGCCAAATTACAAAGACGTATTGCGGTGTTGTTGTTTACTAAAACCGAACACGAAGTACGAAGTTGACATGGTGGCCCTTGCCGTTATTAAGTCTAAGTAATTCCTTAAGTTTAGGCAAACGGTGAGTAAACAATGTCCTGGTCGAAGCTTATAGCTTTTACAATTCGGATTTGTCATGTTGCCGGTACATTCTTTAGTCACCAGCTAGTAATACTATTAGCATGCTAACCACTCATCTAATGTTAGCATTGGGCATTGTTAAAGGCCACGAACATTTTGGCCTCGTCTCTTTGATGCTGAGGTTGATGGCTGTGTCATTTTTATTATCCAGCTAGCTACACAGAAAACAATGTGGAACGACGTCGAACTTCTGGCTAATGAGGACACAAGCACCGCTCGTTTTGGCACTAGTAGGGAGGAAAATGGAAGTGGCTTGTATCAAGTGGATACGTTGGTCAAGATTTCTACTGCTGACAAGGTAGTTAATTGACATTGAATCGTGTTGTATAATCTTCACTACAATACTAATGCCATGCAGTCCATATCGCATGTATATTGTATATTGTATTTTTCAGCATATCACATTTAATTTTCTCATTGTTGCAGTACATTTTTCTCCAGTCACAGTGTATTGTGTATCTTGCAGGTGCAGTCCAATCCTAATATTTATTCATCCTGTGGTTCAAATTGGGGAATTGTGATTGCAGACAGAACAGTTATCCTCTTTGACCAAAACTACCAGAGCATCCTTCTGCATCTTGATTTTGGTAAACAACCGTTGTCTAATCTACAGCTCATTATAACATATAGCAATGTATGACTAATCATTTCATATAATTGAACATTCCTAGATGTGTTACAAATATGTTTGTGAAATACATTTGGATTTAGAATGGTGCACATTTGGTCTCACCCAATTGTATGCACATTAAAATTTCACAGCAAGTAGGCCTATATTTGACTACTAACAATCAACTATATTTTTCAGAAACTGACGTAGATGCTGTAGATGTTTGCCTGGAAGATCAATTTATGATGGTTTGTGAAAGAAATGGAAACTTCCATTTGATCTATGTTCCACAGAAAAAGATTCTTCTTACCAGGGTTGGTTCAGCATTTTTGAATTTGATAGAACTTGCTTTGGCTTTTCTGTAACGTGTTTCAGTTGTACAGTGTGATGTACTGACTCAATGTGATGTTGTTAAAGGCTTTGGTAGATAAACCCTGTAGTGAAAAACGGAAAACATATCAGCATCTCATCATAGAGGAGGATTTTACAACCTCAGGTAAGAGCGCTTGAACTGATTTTAAACACTTTATTAACATTTCAGCTCTAAACCACTTTTGACAATGAACCTATACAGTTTTTATGTATGTATAATATAAATAAGCGCTTCAAGTACAGTGATGGATTTTTTTTTACAGGAATGTATCATGTGTTCCTTCTCATAAATGATGGCTTTTTCCACATCACAAATCTTCCTTTGGTAAAAATCCAGACAGGTAATCATTGCAATTTAAAATCACAAACGTTAAAGCTGCTTTGTTGTTTGATAGTAATACTATTAATTAATGTATTTATTTTGATAGCCATCGACAAAATGGATATTGGGGCTTTAAAAGAGGTATGAGGGCTGTTATGTGGACTAAACATATATTTAGTTATTTATGAACAACAGAAGCCTAATCCTAATGACATTTTTCCATTTTTAGCTCCAGACTCTCATCAAGATAGACTTTTGCTCCGCCAAGGAGTTTCATGAAGACGGATGCAGTACAGCAGTGATGTTCAGGCTAAACCATGAAGTCAATTTATTCATTGGCGTATGTATCTGGGTTCATGTGGTCTTCTTGGCTAGCCAATAAATACATGTACGCTCAAGTATAAAACCATAGGTATGTTAGTTCACACAGGTAAGCTAATATGGAATATGATGCCTGTAAAGTCCTTCTGGACACTCCTGTCAAACTATAACATGCTATACGGCAAGCTCAAATATAGTGAAATGTTTAAATCTACATTATTTTACAATTTTAGAGTATCTGATAACCTTACATAACTATGCATTAGGTTTTTACCCTATAATGCCTTTATTAACTTTGAATGTTTCGTAATATAACAGATACACTGTACATTATGTAGACAAAGATTATTCTGTAAATATATTAAAATGGTAGAAAGACATGTTGCTGTGACGGAATGTCTGTTTACCCATCTGCATATATTAAGAGTGGTTCTCATTCTTAACAATAGTAAACTTTTTATTTTTTTATTTTTAGGGGGATAAAGAAAATGTTCTCACCCACTGGAAAATGGACCCTGTTAAGGGCACTATGCAGTTTGCAGACTCTCTGGACTCCAGTTTAATATCTGGTGATTATTTACAGTATAGCAACAATCATATCAAAATCATATTCGACATTTGATGTACACATACACATTATATTAGTTTAGTTTATAACAAAAAACCAGGATGAAAATAACCGCTGAAGATATCAGAACAAAACAAAAATGTTTAAACTGCTTTAACTGAACTTACTACAGAGGTGTCTTTTACATTTTATGTTTTTGTGTCATTTGTTATAATTATAAGATATGGGGCCTTGAGTGGAGATTGAATAACTTTTAAATGTTTGATTATTTTCAAAGGTACTTTAATTTGATTAATTTCTCTAATCTGATTAACATGTATTGTACTTTTAATAGGTGTAAGAAAGATCCTGGTGCTGGGAAATCTTATGTACATTTTAGACACTGAGGTAAGATGTCAATTTTAGTACATTAAACGGTGAATATACAGTATATTACTGGTTTTTTCTTTTCTTGCTCAGAATGTCCTCAGTCTTTGGAATTTGCATTTCCTGGTCATGATTTGCTGTTGGCCTGATCTAGCCTTTTATGACTTTCAACTGACTGCGGAGTGTGACTCTGCATCCATGGCAGTGTATGTATCTGAAAATATGTTTGGTTTGTCTCTTTGTAATAAAGATAGCATTTAAATCTATGTTAACTCCTCTTCACAGACAAGAAATGGGCAGTATGAAAATAATAACATTGACCAGACAGGACAACAGCCAGGTAACCTTACGTTAAAGTTCTTTCTTACCAATGCAATGAATCGCTTGCTTTTTATATTTAATATATTTCCTGGTCTGTTATTCAGATGAGCACACTTCAAGTGCGCTCACTGCCTACGATGACTGTCCTTTATTCTTTGGATGTTTCCTGTACCTCCTGCCTGGTGCAGACAAGAATAAGCATGGTAAGAACTCAAACATCGATATTTATTACGCTATTATAACATGCAATGTTTTCATTGGCCAGTAGGGGTGAGCATTATGGACAATACCTTGCATCACAGTCATAGGTCAATTTACTGTATGTCACTGTAAATGTGTCAAATGTTTCCCCTGATTCCAGGATAGTATTTATTTATTAGAGGGGATATTGGAGAACCCCGAAAGGTAGGATCTGTTCTTCCTTTCTGACATTGGGTCATACTCAAATTATGTATTACATGAGTATACAAAATGTTTACAAAATTATATATATTATATTATTTTTTTTTCTTAAAGTGATCTAGATAAGCCTGTATCTTCTCTTGTCATGAGATGCTTCACAGAGGCTTTGCCAGAAAACAGGTGCTGTAATTTTCTTTTTGTATTTACACAAAGTGCAGTTCAAGCATTAACATAATGTACCTTAATCTCAAGTAACGTATTCCTAATTTTATCGTACGTAACCCCGTTTTTTATTATTAGGCTAAGCAGACTTCTTCACAAACACATGTTTGAAGAGGCTGAAAAGTTTGCTATAACATTTGAGCTGGATCTAGAGGTGGGTGAGACAAATAAGATGAACATGGAATTAATTTTTGTAAATTAACAAAGGTTTTGCATAAGAAGCTATAAAAACGAATTAAGGTCATTATTACCTGGCAAATTCTAAATAATGTAATGTAATACTGACGGGCGCAGTCTGGTAAAGTGGCGGTTAGATGACACTATAGATAAATGTGGTCACAAGTTATCCCCACTTAGCAGGCAGATGTAGGTACTTCCCACAATTGATTGGGAGGGTATACAACTAACTTTATTTTTTTTGCGTAGCTTGTTTACAAGGTGAAGCTCGACTTTGTGCTGGAACAGCTGGCATCTGCTTCAGTGGGTGGCTATGGACAGGAGGTGTGGTCGGAACTGGTGGAGGAGGCTAGGGCTAACCTGATGAAGATTATGGTGAGTGTAATGGCAACGATTTTAAGTCCACCTGACTGAAAGAAAGTAAGATATATGTGTGGTTGTTTGTGTGTGCATATACTTTATCTCTTTATGTATGTACCTTATGTACTGTATCTGACGGTACTGTATTTTTGTCATTTATAAAGGACGAGCAGTATGTGGTTGAATACTGCCTAAAGGCTCCATGGCCTACATTTGAGACTGCACAGAAGATGCTAAACCACGCTGCCACAACATACTCCTCTATGCACATCCAGGAAGCCTTGGCCAGGCTGGCGACATTCTGCAGCCTTCACGGCCTAAATGGTTTCAAGTAAGGTCAAATGTTCTGCAGGCTTTCACGGCCTAAATGGTTTCAAGTAAGGTCAAATGTTCTGCAGCGTTTCACGGCCTAAATGGTTTCAAGTAAGGTCAAATGTTCTGCAGCCTTCACGGCCTAAATGGTTTCAAGTAAGGTCAAATGTTCTGCAGCCTTTCACGGCCTAAATGGTTTCAAGTAAGGTCAAATGTTCTGCAGGCTTTCACGGCCTGAATGGTTTCAAGTAAGGTCAAATGCCCACGTCGCCTTTTAGTAGTTTTGATTTGTTTTTGGTTGCCGTGGCTGCATCATGATGATTGCCGCTGTGTTCCCCGTCAGTGGCATTGCCTGGATTGAGTTTCTGAACTGCACTGACCAGATGGGTGATATCCTGACCCAGCTGAGAGACGGTGACCTTGAGGGAGCTCAGCTCCTTTGGCTCAGACATGAGGTAACACAAATGAGTAAACGTCATAATCACAGACAGAGCAATGCAAATTACCTGGGTACCTTTAAAGTGTTGAATATGGCTGTAGCTTTCCATTTGTAGCGTGCACTGATGTCTTTCTTAACACCACCATCGGCGTATGAATGTGAGACGTTCATGTACAGAGCTTCAAGCTAGGTTGGAATGCTCCTGTATAAATGCCATCCACCCAACCATTTACCATTATTTAAAGGTGGAGTCAAGCTAATTGTAAGCTATTTGTCAAATTCACCAAATATCTCCTTGCATTTCGCTATCTTGCCGTTCTCCGTGCGTGACGAATGTGTCATCTGATACGTCTGCACAGCCCTGCCTCCATAAATAGGAGCATAAACAAAGTGGCGAACACCGGCTCTCTCATCATCAAAGCCGCTGTACTGCGCTTTGCTTCACAATGCGCTTCGGCGCCGCAAAGGAATATTGTTTTGATTTTAAGATCAAAGCTAGCAATCGTTCTGGAGAATGACTGACCCTGCCCTGTGACAGGGAGAGATTGCGGAGAGGTTTGACGAGAGTGATCTTGAAGCTCTGCTCTGTGCCATTCCCGAGGACCTCCCATCCCAAGACCTCTGTCCCTGGTTCAAGACTGTCATCGTTCCTTTTGTGAGGAGAAGGTTACCCAGAGGACAGGTAATGTGTTCTGCCCAACTAAAGATACTAGGCTTATGCTGGCGGTGTCTACATTTATTGTGCTAATTGGCCAATCCCAAGACCTGCCCTTTTTTGCCTGTCCAATAGCAGTTGAGAATAGTTTTAATCCAACAGAAACTCCATTGTCAATTGTCTGTTTTCCTATTATAGTCTACTATGCTGTTTTGTCCAACCTAGTTACACTTACTTGGTTGGACAGGACAGGTGAAAGGGGTGCTGCTTGCAATCGGTCAATTGTACTCATTCAATAAATGTCTCTATAGAAACAGTTGTCACGGTGGCTTGAGCAGAGGGCCAGGAACCTGGAGCTAACGGAGAAGGTAAATATAATAAAATAAGGGCTTTGTGATCACTGTTGATGTACATGTTCACTTCAGTAAACATACCGCATAATGCGTTGTACAAAATGCAATAACATATATGTTTATAAGGGTGCCTGGCCCCAAAATGGATTGGACTTGGCAGAACTTGGGCTGCCATCTTTATGGATCTGGATGCAGTCTGTAAGATGGCCGAAGCTTATTTCTTACTACCTCTATTATTCTTTGTTAATTTCCTACATGCTTAATGCGATGATGCTGGGGTTTTTGTTTCCGTTGTTTTTCAGGATGATAATTATGGTGCGGAAGAAGTGGAGAGTCTGAAGACCCTGGTGTCTAACCTCCGCCAGCTCCAAGTCCTTCATAGGAAATACAAGTGTCGTCTGTCGCTGTCCGTCTTTGAGAAGGTACGTTGGATGCAAATTATTATATTGCCTTTATTGAAAATATTTTGTAATTCAGTGGATTATTTCTCAATCTATGAAAACCAACGCTACAATTAGCAATTAGTTAATGTTGGTGGCATTAAAATGAAATGTATAATAGACCTTTCCGATTCGGGCTGCAAGACTCGCCCCCATTGGTTACGGTTGCTGATGCCCACAAACATTTTTAGCTTGTGGGACATATTCTCTCTCGTATTCCTAATAATATTGCAGTGTGCTTCTTGCCAAATTTAGTCTTCCATGCACTCTGTCTCTCTACTTCTTTAGTCAAGGATATAAAGATATACTGTACCATACTGCCAGTATTCCCAACATGAGATCCAACCAACACTGGCTGTAAATGCTGTTCTGGCCTTTACAGAATAAACATAAACAGTTACATCAGCCAAGTACATAGCCAGTAACGATATTATAGGCGAATGCATATCTTACAATATGCATTGGTTACTATTGATGCGTGATTGACAGGTCAGAAATGTCTATTAAAACGTGAAAATATTTGTTCTATGTGGTTTTATTTTATTATTATTATTTTATTTATTTTTTTGGTTGTCCATGTTGTTTTATGTGAACCTGCTAGGGAAATGTGCGGAGTGTGGCGTTCTTCATGCTGGACAAGGTTCCGGCTCCGGAGCTCATCTCTGCTATGGTGGAGAACAGCATCCGGCCGTATTCCCTGGAACACCAGATTCCTGTTGAGGAACTGCTTCTGCAATATATAAAGGCACAAATGAGTTACAGCCTCATCTAATGCAAACTGGGCACGCCATGTGGGAACTTTGCTGATGTTGTTATGCCTGCCAATCCAAATATCACAAGTAGTTCCTTTGCTTGACATGTATGTACTGTATGTATATGCATGTTAAATGTCCATTGTTCAATAAGCAGATTCCTCCAAAAACCTAGACTGTATATCGATGCGTTGCAAAGTCTTTCCTCTAAAACCTTGCTTGGTTGACCTCGACCAGTATGTGGTAATGTAGCGCATGCCATAACTCTTTGCCCATATGGGCCTTAGTGGCTTTGGAGACTGGGGTTCGAATCCAGCCTGCGGTCATGTCTTCCTCGATATCTCTCTCCCACTTGATTTCTTTTCTCTCTCAACTGTTGTGTCCAGTAAAAAGAAAAGGCTATATTAAAAAAAAAAAAGTGTACACATCTTACGTCTTCTCTACCTCTCTCTTCCCTACAGACACTTTCATAGTTATGTTTAAAACGATATACATTGACTTGGAGTAAAAAAATATGAGAATACTTTTACGAAATATGTACAGTACACTGTACATAGACAGTATATGACAATCTTGATGCTTACATGTACTCCATGCTTTTTCCCAGGATCTGCTGGAGCGCTGCAGTTCCCAGACCACCACACTGTTCACAGAGTGGGAGGCCAAGGCAGTGTCTGTGCTGGGCTGCATGACTGACACTGATGTAAGACACTCGCTCTGTCCGCTCCCCCATACATTTGAACAAGAACCATTTGTGGTCCATAATAGTAGGCAGCACGGGTGTAAGATAATATCGATACACCTGAGTATCGCAATGTAACGGTTCGTGATACTGTATCGATTCTCTAAATCACATTCTCTTTTTTTTTTTTTTTTTTTAACGTACAAAATATGTTAACCTCAAAAGAGAGGAAAGATACTTGTTACCAGATTAACCTTTTAAGCTAATTTCTATCTGCAGTTCCTGAACAACTTTACAGTTGTGTTACATTTTTTGCATTTGTGCCACACATTAGCATTGCTATGACAGTTTTCCACAAATTACAGTATCTTCATATATCGAATCAATGCCCATGTATTGTGATACGTATCGTATCGCCAGATTCTTGACAATACACAGCCCTAATAGGCAGTCAAGCTTTAAATGTGACTTTATCCTTTGAACTCTTCCTGCTGTCCAGTTGATGGTCGATGCTGTGTTGGAGATAATGCAGAAGGCCGTGGTACCCTGGAGCAGCATGGTGGAGAAACTGGTTCAGCAGTACCTGGAAATGGAGGGCCCCAAGTACGTTTTGCTGCGCATTGTGTGTGTGTGTGTCTCTTTTTTCTGTAATTTAGTTTTATACAATTTTTTTTATAAAGTACACTATGTACAATTGATTTAGTCTTACTGGTAGACAAATTTTAGTACAATTTTAAAAATCAGTCAGTTTGCAGGTATTGCTTCACATTGCATAATTTACTAATCTCATTGTGTCCCTACCCCTATGTCCTCTACACACTACCTCCAGACAAAAGCTGTTGAAAGAGAGCTACCATCTAATGGAGATTAGGAAACTTCTCAGAGGCTACGGGATCCGTAACTGCAACCTCTCCAACTCAACTCAAATTATGGTACTTGAACAATTTGAATGCTATCGTGACTATTATTATGGCATATTATGGTCTATTATTATATATTATGGTCTCTAGAGATCTGCATCAAGGTGCATTCACGTCACTTATTATTATGCAGACCCTGATTAGATACATCCTGCGACAAAACCTCCCATCATCCCTGGAGGACTCCCTGAAGTTATCTGAAGCATACAAGCTCCCAACATCTCAGATAAACTATTTGTATATCATTGAGTTGATAGGCCATGGCAAGGTATGCCTATCCATATCCACTTATACGATTGTCCATTGAATCAAGTATTATTATTATTATTTGCTTTTAGCTGCGTTTAGTGTCTTGGAAGAGAATCCTTCATGTTGCTTTCAGACTGAAGCCTGCATGACTCTGCTGAAGAAGCTGCCTTCTGTGGAGGCACAAAGCGTCATTGAGCGTCTTACAACATGGGCTCGACTACAGCTAGAGGACAAAGACCACATGTCCGATGAGGTGAGTACTGAACCTAAAAGGAATATTGAGTTATAGAGAGCCAGCAATAGTCATCTAGTCGGGTTGGAACCCAGTGTAATTCTAATGCTTTAATTCAATGCCTGTGTTGAACAGCACAAGAAACACCAGATGACAATTGCCCAGCTGATGGTGGAAGCATTGAAGTTCCTGCACATATTCCAAAAGGGTGAATATTCTGTTTTAAAATACTGAAAGTTCAGGTAGTATTGGCTGAGTCTGAAGTAAAATAAAAAAATGTCTAAAACCACTGAGCTGCTGTTTTGCGTTTCAATACATAACACAATAAGAGATGAGTACCCTGCAAACTGCTATAGCATTGCTTCTAGGCTAAATTAAGAAAGTGTTATATTTGCTAGCTTGTACAGTATATTATTCTGTTACTTATTCTCTTACAGAGGATGCACTTAGAAGTATGGAGTGTGAGAACAGCCTCATCATGTTCAAGACAATTGCACACCTTCAAGTGAGCCTATTACTGTTTTGTAGACAATTTACCTTTCATCCACTTTTCTGTTGAATGAAATTAATGAAAACAAAATACATTTCTCTTAATTAACCTTCATTTGTTGTTTTTTTTTGTGTAACCAATCAGGAGGACTTTGACATTTTCTTCACCCCTACCAACTACGAGGATCCAAAGGTGCGAAAGCAGATGCAAGAACATCACATCACAGCCTACGAGAATACGCGCGGCCGCCGCTTGCCCAAGGGCAATGTTGCAGCCACTCCCATCGTGGCCAATGACCCCGACGGCAAGGCCAAGACCATCTCCACGGAGGCCGGCCTGCGGCGCCTGGGCAGGCAGCTGCAGCGCACGGAGCAGGAGCTGTGGTCCGACCTGGCCCTGCGTGCCCTGGGCGTGGGCAAGGTGGACATGGCCCTCAAGATCCTCAGGTAGGCATCGTGGTTAGCACGTTAGCATGGCCCTCAGGTTAGCATAATGGGTAGCATGTTAGCATGGCCCTCAAGATCCTCAGGTAGGCATCGTGGTTAGCGTGTTAGCATGGCCCTCAAGATCCTCGGGTTAGCATCATGGTTAGCACGTTAGCATGGCCCTCAGGTTAGCATAATGGGTAGCATGTTAGCATGGCCCTGAAGATCCTCAGGTTAGCATCATGGTTAACATGTTAGCATGGCCCTCAGGACCCTCAGGTTAGCTTCATGGTTAGCATGGCCCTCAGGATCCTCATAGGTTTTGCCTCTCCATGAACCATGTGACCGTTGATGAATTCGAACTTCCGTTGGCGTAACTCTGTTCTTTACATGGCTCTGCTTTAAACCAAGTGCATGTACGGTACAATAAATGTGAGGCTACTGGACCCATTGTGTGCGTGTGTGTGCGTGTGCAGTGAGCTATATGAGCACCACTGCAACACCAGCACAGGCAAGGTCCTGTTCACCGCAGCCCGCAGCCTGTGCCAGATGCTGGAGGCAGACGTGCCCATGGTGCTCCCCGATGACGTGGACCTGCCTGCAGTGATCCACAGCCTGGCCTGTCAGGCCATCACCGTGTGTCACGCAGGTAGAGCACTGTTGGCATGTACTGTTAGTGTACTTTGTTATAGCTTAATGTGTCTTACATCTCAGTACATATTTGAAATTCCATTGAATCAGGTGTGTTGGAGCAGGGAGACATATAAAACATGCAGGGCAGTGGCCCTCCAGGACCAGATTGCCCACCCCTGTACTAGATTGTGTTTTGCCACAACTTGTTTTTTGTTAGGCCATCTTAAGTTTGTGTCTTCTACTGTGCGTTTTTCAGCTTGCCATTTCTGCCAAGACATGTAAAAACTGTAAATGTGTGCCAATTGCTTCAGACCTCCTCCTGGATTGTTTGGAGCTGTGTAAGAGCACACGGATGGCCATGGATGTCTACCATCAGTGTCAGCTATCAGACAGCTATGGTTTCATAGCCAAGGTTAGTACGCTACTACATTCACACCAGAGCCATGGAAAAAGAGTAATCTCCGCGTCATCTCTGTTTCTTCACAGCAATGGCAGATTGTGGAGCCTCAAAATAGTTCCGCATAGTTAGCCGCAAATACTAAAAGTACCCTATAAATTATATTGTTAATTGAATCTGCATTTATTCACTAGTAATTACCAAAAAATGTAGTTATATATCTGTATATATCGATTGAAATTGCCCACCAAGCACTTCCTGGGACTGTTTTGTATCTGTATTCATATCTGTTCTCAGATCTCTCTTTACTCATTAGGATATACTCGGTGCCTGTAGGGTAATTTGTGAGCGATTGTAATAACCACAGGATTTGACTGTGGAGGCAGAAAAGGACCCGTACACTCAGTGGAGTTTTCAGGATGTTTTCAATGAAGACTGCATTGTTTTGGACCCGGTTTCTGTGCTGCCCGTTCAGTATGAGATTACCAACAGCTTGTTACCAGTACCTCCAGGTAAGCACAACCTGCTACCGACATATAAGTATTACCATGTTTAGAATTTACTTCACCTTAAATTGTGTTTTGCCACAACTGGTTTCTTGTTCAGCCATTTTAAGTTTTGTGTCTTCTTTGTGTTTTTTTTTTCTAGACACCAAACTCTACCCGTTGGATTGCTACTGTCTCTCTCATTGTTCATTTCAAGATGGTACTTCATTTATAAAAATTTCTATACAACCCACTTTAGTTGATGCCTTTTTTATTTTTTTAAATAAATTGTTGTAATGTAACTCTCAAAAGCTATGATTCTCAGACTGAGCCTTAATTCTAATCTCTATTCTCCACAAATGTGGAAAATTGCCTTTAGCTTCATGGGTTAGTTATATTATCACAGTATATCACCATACAGTAATAAATCCATATCACAAACAACAGTAACGAACAAGTTATTGCATTCGGTATGAAAGACGTTTTGTGGATGTTGTCGGTTATTGTAGAAGCTCGATACAGTAGCTCGATTCCTGAGGGCAGTTTAATAAATTCATATGTAAAGTAACTAACATCAAAAGATGCCCAGACTGAGCCTTTCTGCTGCCCGTAGGTTCAAACTACCTGAAGCCCCTGCTGGGCCCCCTGGCCAACATGTTGCAGATGCTGCAGGAGTGCAGCCAGATGGTGCTGGCGCTCAGGGTGCTCCTAAACTCTTACGGTAGCTGCCTGCAGCACGTCACCTCCAACATCATGAACCTCAAGCTCAGCGCGCAGGTATGGCTGCAGGCACTAACCACACCCCCCGCCCCATGTGGGCATGGAGTGTGTCGGGAGGTGGGGTGGCGCTACTTCAGCTTCAGGTAACTGTAAAATGCGCTTTGTCGCCTTCCCCTTCAGCTCTACGATAAACAGGGTCTAATGCAGTACAACGTGTGCTTGAACGACTTCCGGAAGGCCACTATATCCACGCTCAACATGGTTGCCGTGGCGCTCTTGAATAAGGTGCGTTTATTTCCTAGTTCAGTGAATAACCGTGCTGTTGACATGTTACTTATTTTCTCTTCAGCCGACTGTCACTTTTGTTTCCTTAAGGTGTTTAACTGGAGAGTAGTGGATTGTGACTTGGCTATCGGACTGTGCACTCTCCTCTCTAAAAAGGAGGTCTTCAGACAACTGTGGAAGGTTATTGACAACACCTGGCAAAACTATGACAAAATCTTGGTATGTTTTTCTTATTTTTCATATCCACCTTCGTTTTTTGCAATTTCTGCAAAAGTTTGTTTTCCATCTACACGTACTGGGTTCAAATTGTAAGCCTTTTCTTTTTTTGTTTAAGCATTGAATTAGGCAACATGTTCAATAGCCACACAATAATCAACACATTTCATTATTGCCACCATGCATTGCAGGCTGTTGCCATGACAGGAGCCAAACTGAGCTGCCTGTACGATGAGGAAGAGGAACAAGACAAGTTTCAGTGTGTCATCGTTGATGCAGAATGGGGGATCAAGCTGGGCAAGTTGGGGGTATGTAGATTTACCACAAATCCTTTTTCAGCAGCACTTCCCCATCATGCATGACCTCATGCATGACCTCGTGCAAGGCCTCATACAAGACCTCTTTCATGACCTCATTCATGATCACAGGCTTTTTGGTCTAAATTAAGTAAATGATAACAGATGTTGTGGTCTAAGACTCTGCATGAAGACTGCTGAGGCTTACTGTATTTCTCTGACTGCTGTCTTTCTTTCGTTATTGTCCAAGATATCCATCCAGCCCGTCTTCCGTCAGTGTCCGGAGATGAAGAGCAACTTGATTCCCGCTCTGGTGAAGAACGCCAACATCACCCCCGATGTTATCTTGCAGTACTGCAGGTCAGATGAGCGGCGGCCTGCGGGGCCCTTTTGTTACCCGACGTAATGCGGGACGTTTTGCGGGACGACACCAGACGGCAGTGTTTCCAAACCCCAGTTCTGGAGATCCCCTGACCTGCATGTCACCCTGCTCTAACACACCTGACTCAAATGAATGGCTCGTTATCAGTCTCTGCAGAAGCCTGATTACGACCCATTCGTTTGAGTAATGTGTGTTGGAGCAAGGTGTCATGTACAACATGTGGGGCAGGGGGTCCACAGTTCCCATGGTTTGAAAACATTGGCACGAGCTGGCACCAGGCAGGGCGGCAGTGCTGCAGTGGGCAGAGCGAGGCGTCAGGTGATCCAGAAGTTGTTGGTTCGAACGCTGCTAACAAGTGTTAGGTGTCCCTGAGCAAGACACCTAACCCTTACTGCTCCCGGTGGTCGGGTGGCGCTAGGGATGGGACGAAATGCATTATTATCGTTTATCGCGATACAAATGCTGACTATAAATCGTACCGTGGTGAATGTCCATTATCACACAATCATGAATATTTTACTTGAGAAAAGCTGTCCAGCTCACTTCTACAGTCCAATTGTATTGATTTACTGATGTATTTATTAGCCTGCGTATTTCCAGTAAATCAACACCATGGCTGCAGTCCATTGACCGCGACAGCCGCTGTGTGGTTCTGCCTACAGCACGTTTGGCTTGGACACGGACGGAGTGATCAACCAGTACATCACCACCCTGCTCCTGCAGGAGGAGGACGAGCAGGTGGAGGATGAGGAGCGGGGGGTAGGCGCTAGTGCAGCAGGGGACCTTGGGATGGGCCAGGAGGGGAGGCCGCCACTGGGCCACTGGGCCGCTCTGGAGCGGGTCCTGCAGATCATTCCCATGCTGCACAGCACCACCAACCTCACAGACAGCCTAAACGTTGCCATCCACAAGGTCAGGGGTGTGTGTGTGTGTGTGTGTTCGTGTTCGTGTTCTCAAGGTCAGGGGCAGGGTCTGACCAAAGATACTGGAATCATAACAAGATGGGAGCGTTGTAATACATTCCAATGGAAGCAACAATTATCTTTAGTGGGCATGTCGCCAACGGCGTTTTGCTGTGGAGGCTGACTTAGTCAGCGCCCAGACAGCTATATCTACCATGCATGGCTTGAAACAATGGCTTGAAACAATGTAATTTTAATGGCAAATTAAAGTCAATTTATCCCAAAACAGTTCGCTGAAGAATATGTCGTTGTGACCTCAGATTGATCATAGGTATTGGGAATTCATGTTATATACTATAGAGAAAGATAATGGGCAAAAGTATGGTGTAATTGACCTCCCCACTGACTTTCATGGAAAAAGCAAATAATAAAATAAGACGAGAATAATATCTATTCCCTAGCCATGATTAAAAAATTGTATTGGGGTATTTTATCAAATGTTACTGTTTTCCAGTCGATCTAATATGGTTAGCTCCCACTAAAACCTTAACTGCTTCATAATAGCAGTACTTAAAAGACTTGGGTTAATATTCAGTTTTATTTATGTTCTCTTTTTACAGCTCAGCCCCTACAACTACGAAAGGCTGGAAGTTGTTCTCAAGATCATACAGACCGCCGATGAGAATGTTGCCAGCTTCTCAGTCAGCCAGGTAACAGGTGTTTCATTGGTTTGTGCTTCAGTACATTTATTTTATGTGTTCAGATATAGGTATGTTATTTCTAACTTTTTGTTGTATGTTATTTCTAACATATCATTAAAATGACTAGAATGTATTATTTGTCTTCTTCCTTTTATCCTCTCCGGAGTAACACGTCTTTCCACCTGCAGGCGATGGCCCTTCTGCAACACCTGAAGTCGTACCGACGGGTATCTCCTCCGTCAGACGTAGAGAACGCCTACCTCCTCGACAACTGCCTGCAGCCCACAGCGCTGTGCCATACCAGACTGCCCTTTCACTTGCTTATGCAGACTAACCACTACTGGAAGATTATATGTGGGTGTTTGTTTTTTTTCCCTTTGTTGTATATTTGAACACATTTTACCTGGGGATTTTTGTTTGAGCTGTATCAGAGCAGAGGAGTTTGTGCGTGTGCATGTGTTTTAATTTTTTTTGTCTTTTATTTTTAGCTCCTGAGCTCAACACAGAGACCTTTCCAACACTTCTCCTGATTAGCAAGCTTATGAAGGTAATTCATATTCATCTACAGTGGCTTATGTCCTAATAATAATCAATCCATCCATCCATCCATCTTCTCCCGCTTATCCGGAGTCAGGCCGAGGGGGCAGCAGCTCCAGCAGGGGACCCCAAACTTCCCTTTTCCGTGCCGCATTAGCAAACTTGGGGATCCCGAGACGTTCCCAGGCCAGTGTGGAGATATAATCTCTCCACCTAGTCCTGGGTCTTCCCAGAGGCCTCCTCCCAGCCGGATGTGCCTGGAACACCTCCCAAGGGAGGCGCCCAGGGGGCATCCTTGCCAGATGCCCGTACCACCTCAACTGGCTCCTT
>JAODUH010045429.1:0-15000 GCA_027564835.1 Typhlichthys subterraneus
TATATATAATTATTTAAAGATGGAGGATTTGGAGGCGTTTAAGAAAATCTGGGGCTACGAAAATTTCTTATTTTGTTTTGATCAAGTTTTTTGAGTGGAATAACAGGATTTAGTTGTCATCTTGATCGGTTAATGTGTATTGTCGATGATTCTTGAAATGAATGGGTTCTCTCTCTCTCTCTCTCGCTCTCGGTGATGGGGGTTCTGCCTGTCTTTGATGTCTCCAGTGTGTTTTAATCAGGCTGTTGTTCTGTAGGAACCATTGAGTGCTAAAGCTATTCATGCTAGGCCCCGATGCACGCGTACAATCACATAAACACACACCTAGGCATCGGACAGGGTGTGTGCATCCGCATCCTCTCACTTAATAACACGATGACCATGGGCCACTCGAAGTTTGTCACACAGGTTCACACTCTCTTCAACGTATGCTAGGGCACGCATTGAGCTAAATGCTCTCTCTCTCTCTCTCTCTCTCTCTCTCTCTCTCTCTCTCTCTCTCTCTCTCTCTCACACACACAAATGACATGGGTGCTTGTTTCACTGTTGTCTCATGGGAACCAGCTGTGTTGTGATGTATTAATCATCTCTATCTACAGCTTGCTAATTAATGAATGACCCATCTGTCACCTCTCACTGATGTTCTGCTTGAAAACCAGCCATACACCCTCTCTCATGTGCACGCACACGCACACACACACACACACACACACCGGCAAAAGAGCCAAACACAGAGCAAATTCTCAAGGGGTTCTGATGTAACTTGAGAGCTAGTTGTAGCAAGACAGATATCTTTGATAGGTTGTAGTTGCACTGCAGGACACAGGATACCCTGTACGCACTCTGCGCTATGCCCTGGATTCTATTGGCCAGATTAAACCTCTCTTATTGGACCACAGGCAAACCTCTTTTATTACTGTAATGGACATTTTCTCCAGGTAGGGGCCATGCAGACCCCGCCCATACAGATCCTTTCCCGTGTCTTAGGTTGTTGACAGTGTGCGATCAGATCAGTAAGGCTTGTCCGTGTGCGTGTGTGTATGTGCGTGTGTGTTTGTAGGGTTATCAGGTGAGCCCGGGCAGAGTGTCAGACGCAGTAATGGAGGCTTCAAAGACAAGCGCAGCGGTGAGTTCCCCTGGCTTTTTACACCCGGTACCCATGACAGACAAACAGACAGACAGGGTGGGACATATACCAGGTGTGGGGTTTAGTCCATCTCCCTTTCACATGCATGAGAAGCCCCCTGCTTCAATAACACCCGTGGCCGGCCTGCTTGTCTTTATTTCACAGCTGTTTTTGTTGTCGACGACGACGCTGGGATGCCCGTGTTGTCCTCGCCGTGTCCGCCACCGCTCGTTTCCCTGCTCCGAGCGGACGTTTTTGTCCAGGGTTTACTTTTCCCCACCATCTCCATATAGACATGCTCGTCTTTTATATGTATGCAGCCCCCTCCCCAAGACGTGCATTGTGTTTGAGTGGTGGTTTTGAAGTGCTAATTATTGAATATGTAATCTGGGAAAACAACACGGGAGGTATATCATTTTAACTGTCAGTGATCGTATGATTGTTTACGTGACTTGAAGGCTAAGTACGACTTAATGAGGCAGCGGTGGCTTTTATGTTAACACAAACGGCATTGGGTTTAAGTACAGATTAATTTATTTGTGTATTTATTTATTAAAACTATTTCAATGGTAACAGTGTGTCACAACACACAGTGGTGACATACTTGTTATTTAGAGGCTTTGTGCATACAGAGATTTGTTTACTTATTTTGTTGTGTTGTTACTCGTCACTGTCATTTTATTAATTTACTTGAGCGACATACAGAAACTTTATTACAGGAATCAATTGCTTCTCACAAGTGGTTATTCTTCCATACTACTACTTCTATAGCCATTTTAGAAACCCTGCCCATCATTTATCTTGTATTTGTTCAGCTTGTGCTTTTTCCAAACCAAAGAATTCTCATTAAATTGACATAAAAGGACCTCCATAATGGCTACTGCATCTGTACAGACCAGATATGTGCATGAATTCCATGATCATTGTGAGAACTGGAAAAATGTCTTTTGAACATTAGAGAGACATTATGAACAATGCTGCATTCCTCAGTACGGTTTAATACCTCCCAAGAAATATAGCTTTATTTTGATGTAGAACATTGTTTTATGCTTCTTTTTTACTGTAATATGTTCAGCATGACCCAGTCGGACCTATGGACGCTAATAAACAGCTAAGACATAAAGCTTGGAAGGAAATCAACCACTTTTATAACATCCAAATTGTGTGTGTTCCTAATTTGCATTCCTTTGAAATGGGCTTCTGGAGATTTATTCTCTACATAAGTAGTTCAGGACCTCACGCTTACACTTAAGTTTAATTATAAGAATTTAAATAAATAAAACAGGCTGCTTCCAGGAATATGAAAATAAATGGTTTATCACTTAATCATTTTCATACAAAATCATTGGTGTTCATAAAGAGCACTGGAAAATACCGGTATTCAGACCTACCTCTGCATATGCTAACCACTAGTCTTTTATCCTTGCCCCTTCATGTCCCGCCCCCCCCCCCCACCTGCCCACAGCAAACCCTGGAGAATAACCTGACCAACCTTGTCAAGCGAAACAGCGAGCTGGAGAACCAAATGGCCAAGCTCATTCAGATCTGTCAACAGGTCGAGGTAACACACATCTGTTTGTGTGTGTATGTGCGTGCGCGTGTGTACATATGTGTGCATGTGCATGTGTCAAATTCATGTCAATACTGTATTCATATGCATGTAATGGTTCAATAAAGTAATTTACCATCTGCAGCCAATGAACCCGATGCTGTAAGAATAAATGAGAGATAATTCAAATGTGTAGCCTACATTAAGCCAAGTCTACATCTACTGTACACCCTGATCTACCCCCGAGACTAGAAATGCCATTAACAGCCCAGTGTTATTGATATAATCAACTCCTTCTGTATTGGCCAATAATCTGGCATGACACCTCCAACACATTGTCTCACCATGGGAAGGTCAATGTTGCAAGTGTGCTTTTGTTTAATCTCTTTCCTTCCTTAATTGGCCACTGAGCAAATATTGATTGACTTCACTCTAAATTGGTGTGTTGAGTGTTTTTTGCTGGTGGGTCTTTTCAAGTGTACAAATAACAGCAATATTAACACAAATGTTTAGGATTGCAACAAATCCATTGCCCTCATAAAGGAAAAAAATGTAATAATAGAAAAATATCCAGACACCACCTACGTAAATGTATGTATTGCATTTAATCATTTAGCTTAAATTGACCACACTTTTCAAGAGGCCACGTGTTCTCATGTTGTCAAGGACTGCAACCCTATCTTAACATGTCCATGAAGTTATCTTATTGTGGGATTTGTCAAGGGAAATAACGTCCTACATTAGCCAATAGTGTTTTAATGATCTAGTGATTTATCAGTCTACAGCTCATTTAATTGGATGTTAAAAACTAAAGCGCTCCCCTGAATAAACCATCAGCTATCAGTCTCTGTGGCCTTATCAGCTCCATTAACACCCATGTGGTTTAAGCACCTTCTTAAAATGTCCAAAACGCTAAAGTTTAATAATAATAAATCAGCATGGTGCCGAGTTGAATTGCAGCAACTTGTATAGTGTAGCTTAAAAGGATCTTTCGAATAGTATCTCATTCATTACCTTAACTATATTTATAATTGAGTCACACTGATGCCACCCATCTAAGGAATCCGAGCCCTCAGGCTTAAAGATGGAGTTATGATGGCGATAATGTCATAGGGTGCTCCCACAGAAGCTCCTCCAAGTCTGGGATAGTGTGGTGCGGTCTGCATCACTTTGTTTTGTGTTCCCATTTACAGACCCAGGGCTGTTTAAACGCCAGAATATTCTTTTATTTTAGCGAGCACACAGAGGAGATATTGGCTGAATTTGACAAAAAGTGTTCAGGTAGCTGAGCTTCCAATGGCTGACTCCACCTTTGAGTGGACAAAATGGTCTTTCAGAACACAGACCTGGTTTTGGGAATGCATTTTCAATCTCGTCAGAAGCCAGCGATGCGGCACATCCGTGACAGTGTTTACACCTGGACCTATATGCCCATGATTGAAATTCAAGTCAGCCTTTTTATGTTGACCGGTGATTTAATGGAGGCACTAATAATGGCACCTGTGCCACTCGAGAGCCTGGCCGCTAATGGGGGAGACGTTTCCTCACTCACTCACACACAAATACACACAATTGCACGCTAACGCAGACGCGAAGATCCGACTCCGTTTTTCTCAGCTTCACTCACAAGTCCCGCGACGCATCACACGGTCGCCCATGGCAACCGCCGCGCGATTCATTAACTTTACACGAAGCCGTTACTCTCAGCCGCGACAAAAAAAAAAGAAAAAAAAACAACACTAAAAACTAAAATATGAAAAATGCACATTTTCTCTCCGCCTGCACGCCAATGCACCCCCAACACACTGAAACGACACCTCATCACTTATTCATCAATAATAAATGAGGAGAGAAGGTAGATTTGGGTGGGGGGGGGGGGGATATGCTTCATTGGCTGTTAAGAGAATGATCAAAAGAAATTGTGAGCCCCCCCCCCACACACACACATGCGCGCGCACGCACACACAGACAGACACACACACACACACACACACACACACATCCCTGCTCTGAGCTATTCTCCTGTGAAACGTCAGTGTCTGGTGTGATTAACGAGGGTGGAGACGCTGTCAGGTAATGTTTTCAGGTGAATCGCTGTCAACACGCATCACTCCTTCTAACGGTCGGCTGGGGTGGAGGACGGAGGGAGGGTGTATAGGAGGGCAGGAGAGGGGGAAGGATAGGGCAGAAGCAGGATTAGGAGCAGAAGCATTATAAAGGAACATATGCTAAATGTAGCTAGTAGCAGCTAAACACAGAGAGAGAGAGAGAGATAGAGGGAGAGAGAGAGGGAGAGAGAGAGAGAGAGAGAGAGACACAGAGAGAGAGAGAGAGAGAGACAGAGAGAGAGAGGGAGAGAGAGAGAGAGACAGAGAGAGAGACAGAGAGCGAATCAGAGAGAGAGATAGAGATATAGAGAGAGACAGAGAGAGAGATACAGAGAGAGACAGAGAGAGAGAGATACAGAGAGGGAGGGAGAGCAGGCAGGTGACGTGTCTCTATAAAAAGGAGAAGACACTCTGGGCCCAGGTGTGTCCATCTAGCACTGATTGACACCTGCCAGGCACACAAGCACACAGTCACCAGCAGGGGGAACCGAAGAGCCACAGTCCGTTTACAGAGCTGATAGCTGGACACTTGTAGAGAGGAAGATGAGGATGTCCACAGACACCCTGTGAAGAGGAAGATGAAGATGTCCACAGACACCCTGTGAAGAGCAAGATGAAGATTTCCATAGACACCATGTGAAAATGAAGATTCCCATAGATTGTGATGATGAAGAGGAAGATGAAGATGCCCATAGACACCCTGTGGAGATTCTCTGACATCCTTTAAAAACGAGGATGTCCATAGATAATCTGTGAAGAGGGAAGACGTCAACATCCTCTCATCAAACTGTAACATTATACTTTTTCTAGAATTGGAATTGACCAGACTTGCTATATCCATCCATCCATCTTTTATAAATGACTTGCCACATGTTGTCAAATATCTATTCAGCAAGAACCCTCAGAGGTGCTGCCTCGCTAATGCTGTCAGAGGTTTGGTTCTTTCCCTCTTCCAACGTGTAGGCAGAGTTTGTGATGTGCAAAACAACCAGAGGAAAAAGTTCACTTTTCTCATTGTGCAGCAGGTGCTTGATTACATTTTATGGTGAATATTAAGGTGAGCAAATTAAAATATAGAAGAAGTTCTGAGGATGGGTTGGTACATTAGTGTAATTAGCAGTAATACAGCATTAGCCCATATTTAACAACAGGACAAGTACATGCATCCTGAAGAATGAATTAGCAATTAAAATGTTAAATGATTTGCGCAGTGAAATTATATACACAGTGAAAATATCCTTTCAAATACCCTGTGTGTCAGCCAGCTCAGCTCCTTACTTGCTTAAATGAGATTATTATGGCATGTGTGTGTTTAAGCAGTAGTCTTGTAGTCACCTACCTGCCGCTCTACGACCACAATGCTTGTTGTGTCTTACCACAGAACATGAGTCAGTGTACGGTCTAAGAGAATCTGTGTCTATATGACATGGGATAGACACACGCACGCACACACACACATGCACGCACGCACACACACCCAGCCCCACATCTCCAACTCAAAGCAGGCTGCCTTGAGCACATCTCTGGGATCCGGAAGGTGTGCGTCATGTTGTCATATTTCATGGTTTCCTCCCCTGCCTGTGTCATGTGCGCTTGGTGATGTGCACAGCTGATTCTGGCACACACGCACGCACGCAGAGCCATGCTACACAACCAGGTGACACAGGTGTCTTCTAGGTGATCACACGGACATGGGATGACGTAATGGTCAGCTAGTTCGTAAATATAGTATGTCAAATAAAACATCCCCCACCCATGTGCATATCCTCCACAGTGGTTGCTATGGTGACAGTGTGGGTAATAAAATACTTATTTCCTTTATTAAAATATCTTATTAAACATTCCACACTTCGTCGGCACCGGAGGGGCTTGGAGTAGTTACAGCCATACACACACACGCTGGAGTGTTGAGGCTTCGCTTTGCAGCTCTCCATTCTAATGGGTTGCAAGGATGATTCAGTCTAGTGGCAACTGCTGTGTGACTTGTCGGTGGGTGAGACCTCTTAAGGCACACGCATGGTCTCAAGCTCTCAACGCTGATGTTATTAATGGGACCTCCTGCCACCAGATGGCAGTAGTAAAACATTTGAGCAAAGACTCTCTAGCTAGCTAGAACACTAGATGCCAGAGAAACCATGAGGAACCAATCACCAATAATGTTTCATGAACTATTTGATCTCTGAAATGTTGTTATTTGGTATAAACTTTTGGATAGGACCACAGAGGGAGGAATCCACCTTCATGTAGTTTAGGATGCAATAAGCGTCGAGAGGGCAACAGCCTTGTGTGCCCGAGACAGCAGAACCACAACTAATGCTACGTTACGTCTCTGGGAAGGTCTGACTTAAATAATTAAAAAAATAATTGAAAGACACACAAACCACCATCTAATCAGTTTTCAACATGGCTGCCCACATCGTCAGATGTATGAATAACACCTTTTAATACTTTTTATGTGTAACATATCGAAATGCAAGTCAGCTACATTATTTAATGTACAAATGGATGTGAAGATATATCGTTGATATGTGTTATTGCTTCTCCTTGTTGCATAGCTGCATACACACACACTACACATGGTTCAAAGCTACACAATCACCCTAGGGTTAGAAAAGACAATGTCACACACACACACAGTTATTACAAGAAGGACTATGGCCTTTATGCCTAACTTTCACTTTCACTAATCTCCCCTCTCTCCCTCTCTCTCCCCCTCTCTCTCTCTCTCTCTCTCTCTCTCTCTCTTCCTCTCCTTCTCTCTCTCTCTCCTTCTCTCTCTCTCTCTCTTCCTCTCTCTGCCCAAGATATGCTAGTAAGCCGGGAGGTAGCGTGGGATGAATTAATAAAGGAGAAAAAGTGGAACACAACTCCCTGTGGTTGTGCCTTTTTCTGGGACACACTCGCATGGAAAGAGCAGCAGGCACACACACACACACACACACACACACACACACGCATGCACGCACGCACACACGCACGCACGCACGCGCGATCACACACTCGCTCACACAGAGGCAGAATGCCACAGTCATTGCTGCTATGGTACAGGCACACGGAGGGTTAGAGAGAAGACTCCTGGACCCCCACACACGAGTGTGTCCCACATTAGCCCTCCGTGGTGTCGCGGTGATGACAACACGCGTCTGGGGGCATTCTGATTGGATTGAGCCCAGCACCACAGGACTCTGTGGTTGGTTGGTTTCGCTGCCCTTCCTGACAGAGCCACCCCCCCCCCCCCCACACACACACACACACGCACACACACACACGCACACACGCACACACACACACACACACCACCAGTCAATGTCCTCCTGTCTGTACACATTTAACATCCTCAGGTGGCACACACACCTACAGGCTCATGAGGGAATACCACCCTAAATACACTCTGCTTGTACAGCAGCGTGGACTGTATGGTTCAGCTCGGTTAAAAGTGGGTTTTAAGAGTTGGTTCAGTGAAATGTCTGTTACCAGCCGGGGTGTGTTGACATTCAACACAGCCCAGCTGGCTGTTTGAATCACTGCCCTTATTTTGAGCATCTTCAGAAAAAAAGGGATTAGATCGTTTACAGTCCCCACCCACAAGTCAAACTGTCTCCATGAGATGAGCAACGACACCATGAAAGGAGTTAGTGATACTAACTGTAGGTCTTAACACTGTATCTGCACACACTGTAGGTCTATACACTGTAACTGTATCACTGTGGGTCTATACACTTTACCTGTATCATGTAGGTCTTAATACTGTAACTGTATCACTGTAGGTCTATATATTGTAACTGTATCGCTGTGGGTCTAATACACTGTAACTGTATTGCTGTGGGTCTATACACTGTACCTGTATCACTGTGGGTATTATTACTGTAACTGTATCACTGTGGGTCTATACACTGTACCTTTATCACTGTGGGTCTATACACTGTAACTGTATCACTGTGGGTCTTAATACTGTAACTGTATCACTGTAGGTCTATACACTGTACCTGTATCACTGTGGGTCTAATACACTGTACCTGTATCACTGTGGGTCTTAATACTGTAACTGTACTCTGTCCAATGAAAGCATAGGGCTTCAGTACATGGACCAATGAAAGCAGAAGGCACCAGCTTCAACAGAACGCTTAGTATGCTGTAGTGCTTTTCTGTGATGAAAAAATAAAAGCGAAATCAAAGGATTAATCAGGTACCACAACAGACGCATTCTCAAACATATAAATAAATAAAAAGAATAAATAGCCTCTTGCAGAAACCCAAGGGGTACCAGAGTATCCCATAATGCTTTGCTTTAACCTACTTTGGTATTTCAGTTTCCCTCTCTCGGCTTTGTCTGCAGTGCAGTGCACAACCTAGTGATGTTCATGTGTGTGTGTGTGCAGTCTATTCTGCTGCTCTATACAGTGCCTATACGAGGTGCTAGCTGGATGCTAGCTGGATGCTAACTGGATGCTAGCCTGGTGCTAGCTGGATGCTAGCAGTGTGATAGCTGGATGCTACCTGAAAGCTAGCTGGATGCTAGCTGGATGCTAGCTTGGTGCTAGCTGGATGCTAGCAGTGTGATAGCTGGATGCTACCTGAAAGCTAGCTGGATGCTAGCTGGATGCTACATGGATGCTACATGGATGCTACCTGGAGGCTACCTGGATGCTAGCTGGATGCTAGCTGGAGGCTAGCTGGAGGCTACCTGGAGGCTAGCTGGATGCTACCTGGAGGCTACCTGGATGCTAGCTGCACTCATGAGACATCATCAATCGTACAGGACCATGCATGTTTGAATGGATGGGCCCACATACACAGCACTGTACAGCGTGGACACACACACACACACATGCACAGCTCGACATGCTGTGTCATGTGTGTGTGTGTGTGCGCTGACTGCATGACGGAGACAGTGAAGCAGGCCTTCCTGAAGGTCTCGTCTCCACGGCGATATAGAGGGTCACTGCGTGGGCCTCATCCGCTGTCCTCTCTCCGTGAGCGAGGACGCGGGTTGCACCGCCGCAAGCGTCAGCTCTGTGTGGGATGCCTGACGGCAGCCTCGGCAACACTCTGTTACCATGGAAACTAATGAGAATGTGTAGGAGAGCGGCGTTAGACCCATGCGTTAGACCGAACAGAGGAAGGACGGCTTTGCTTTCCTGCTACAGAGCGGTGATACGATCACACGCTAACGCCGTGGTGCTCACAGCTTAACCAAGAACGAACACAACATGGTCGATCCTCCAGAAGCTCTACAATATGCTCTATACCAGGGCAGCGGCCCCTCTAGGACCAGGGTTGGGGGCCACTGCTCTATACAGTATGCACACTCTCTCTCTCTCTCTCTCTCTCTCTCTCACACACACACACAGCCGGACCAGCTATGACAACAAGTAGAGGCTCCTAAATGACGACACACACCATGTGTGTCACACCATGTTACCAGGCAACAGGGACATGGGGCAGGTAGTTATCTGGACTGTTCTGAGCCACAACATCACTGCCTATTGGTCCCAGCACTGTAACATAACGTTGCTAGGGCTCCATCTGGTGCTTCAGGAGAAACACGCAGAAATGCATTTAAAAACTCTTCATACACACATACACACACACACACACACACACACACGCACGCACGCACGCACGCACGCACGCACGCACGCACACACACGCACACGCACACACACGGCAATCAATTTCCAATTGTTAATCTTTGATGTTTAATGGTTGTGTTCATCTTTTCAGGAGTGGGAGAACAGCTAATGACATCTCCACTACATATCGTAAGAAAAATCACCACGGTAACAGTGTGATCATTAGCTCATGACCGTTGGCCCGTCTGGTTAACTAAGGAGTCATTCTTTAAAGCGTAACTACACACTAAAACGTGTAAACCTGTAAACTAAATAATAACAAACTGTGATGAGACACATCAATGCTGGACAACATTGACACGTTTTTATAGAAATCGGGATTTTATGGGCTGAAAATATCTCTACACTAACCGAGCATGCCATGTGGATTGTCAGACACACGTCCACCTTGGGAGCAAGCAATTGAAAGGCAGTTGATTGGCAGTTGATTGAATGGATGAACAATCTGTCTGTCATTGTTGTTTTCAAGCTGTATTCAACTTCAAGTAGCTGTGGTCACACCCAGACCACGCCTGCAGCTGTCAGTACAGCTGATTGATGAGTTCCAGAATACATCTATAACTATTGGACGAAGCCAAACAGATCGCGAGAGCAGGATGGTCTGGTGATGCTAGCGTTAGTTTCTGACCGTACGTTTGGTGCGCTTGTGTGTCATCAAAATCCATTTATGTTAATGGGGGCCTTCTCTCAGCCCCTCCCCTCCCCTCTCTAAGCACTTTTTCCAAAGTTGTGCAATGGTTGGAGTTAGATTCAGAGCTGGGGTGAAGTTACACTTTAAATAGCGTGGGACCATCTAATAACCTGACAAGCTGTCCATTAAAACAGTTTGAAAAGGGCAGGTATTGTGATTGGACAAACCTGTGAACCAGTGGAGCCAGTTCAAATCTTGCTAAAGATCGAGAAAAGCCTTTAGTGCTGTTCTTTCTCTTCTAATAAATTATATTAAAACTGAAGCTATAGCAGAATCTACGTTAACCTCTTAGGTACTACCTGTTGTTTTCAAGTCGCTTTTGCTGTCATCACACCTAAACCACGCCCATAGCTACCAGGACAACACTGATTGGTCAAATCAGGACCGGACTGAAGCACAAGTATTTCAAGATCTCCAGACTCATTCTCTGAGGCTAACTCTGAACTCACTCACATTATGAGATGTGACTTGAGACTCGTTTACATTGACACATTGATGTTGTAAACTTGTTTATAGAAACAACCAAAGACTAAACTGGAGTCACATCTAATCTCTCAGCCGTCTCTGGTGGTCATGGAAGACACAACCATCTCCTCTAGTGCTGGACAGAGTCCTAGCCAAATGGACTCCAACGTACAGGAGACTCCAACATACATGTATATAATGAATATGATATACTGTATGTAATACAAATATAAATAACTAAAAAATACACTGAAATATATCATAAACTTCATTAATCCTATGATAGTCTTCATTATTCATATTCTTACTGTTCTTTACAACATTAAGTGTTTAATTAATTCATGTACACGAGTCAGAGCTTGTCGGAGGAGAAAGTGAGAGTGTAAAAAAAAAGAGTGAAATTAACTGAATCATGGAGAGATAAAGGCACACACTCTCCAGGCCAGCTGTCTGTGTGTGTGTGTGTGTGTGTGTCTGTGTGTGCATGCGTGTGTGTGGGTGTGCATGTGTGTGTGTGCGTGTGCACTCAGGATTTAAGCATTAAAGTATTTAACGGCTCTCTCTGAGTGAGTGAGTGTGTGCGTGTGTGTGTGTGGGGGGGATAGAGAGCGTTTGCTTTGTGCTTCTGCGTATGAGTGGTCATATTTAGGAGGGTACATCTGCATATTCATGATCGCCCGCTTCCACACGGAAACCAGACTCACAGCTTCATACGTGAGAGACTATACAGTCCTGAGACTATTGAGAGCATTCAGCAGGGAGGAGAAGAGAGAGAGAGAGAGAGAGAGAGAGAGAGAGAGAGAGAGAGAGAGAGAGAGAGAGAGAGCGAGCACAAGATTGTGTGGTCAGAATACTTTGAGGAAGACAAATATGATATTCTTCATGGTGCTCTAAAGTATGGTATCTCAATATACTGCAATGTTGAAGCTTTATTATGACATATATGTACTTTTGCCCCTGCAAGTCTATTTAGAGAGTGTACCATCTTGTAAGACTCACCTCTGACATCACAGTGACTTTCCACTGCTATAGCCACTGTAGTATCAATATAATTATGCCCAGTATACAATATTTGTATGTATTTTTTCTTACAGACCAAAATGCCCCTCATTTGACTAGTCCCAAGCCCAAGTCCCAAATTATTTTTTTCAGCAGCCCAAAAACAAGTAAACTGTAAACTAAAGTAAACTAACACATCTGTCATTTAAATTGATTCAGGAGCCGGGGTGGAGTCATCTTGCTCAAAGACTGGCTCAAAGCCATTGAACACCCAGACTTCTAAGGGCTGGTTCAACGTCTATGCAAGCTACGCAGACACGATCGCAAACAAAAACTATTTTCAGCACATGGAATCAACCGATTTTCACTCAAAATACGAGATTGGTGATAATCCGATTTTTCTTTCTAATGGCCGATATGAAAAAACTATCTTTGTTGTCATTTAAATAGCTGTCGTGGGCGTGATTAAAAGACATTGCTCTCTTTAAATAAATGTAACAAGGATACTGTTTAACCTATCGAAAATCTGTCAAATCTGACGTACCGGTAGCCTGCCTGTTTAACAAAAATTCAGGTTTTTGACAGTCCTCGAATTTCGAAGATGGCAGCACTCGATTATCAGCAAACTTAAGCAAAAATAAGCTTACCATACATATTTTTTCCAAACTAAATGGGCGTATTTTTTTTTCAAACTACGCGTATTTTTTTTTCAAACTACGGTCCCATAACGCGGCAGTGACTTAGGCTCTCTATATTGCTAACACTTTTGGGCACTTAGAACTATGTTGTGTATAGACTCAATGTTTAAAATATTTTTTATATTAAAAAAATGCATCTTACTGTACGTTTATTCATATTTGACGATTTATGAATCCTGCACAAAATATATTTTTGACCACAAATAGGTGGTCAATAGGTGCAGGACTTCATGCAATAGGTGCAGGACTTGAGGTGGAATGAATATGACATTTGTGAATAATATATAAAAAAGTATAAAATCAGTATCGGGCAATTTTTCAGACTGAAAATCGTCAATCAAACCCTCCTTGCGTAGCTCGATGCGTTCATGTCCACGTAGCTTGCGTAAACTTTGGACCTGCCTGTGTCTCTAGTCTATGTACACGCAATGTACATACACCAGATTAGCGTATACTACATGTCATTTATTAATGTTTGTGCCCATGTGGCCTTGTCAGCCACATAACACCATGCAAACTATTTGCTACTTAACACAAAATGTGTAAACCTGGCTAGCAAAGCAGTTCTCACGCCAAGGTTCCTCTGTTTGTGAGTAAAGCCATTCTCTCTCTCCTTTTATTTCTATCAGTTGCATAATGCTTCTGTAGATGACACAACTATAACGTAACAAACACCTATACCTTACTATAGTGTACGCACATACACACACACTACACCAGACAATGGCTGTACCCTAAAGTATGTTTTAATGTACCTGATTTTGTACTATTCCTCTCTCAGCTGCATTTGACTCTGTCTGTCTGTCTGTCTGTCTGCCTGCCTGTCTGTCTGTCTATATAAATAGTTTGGGGTGCCCCAGTTGTCATAAGACCTACTTTAATCAAATCTAACCACCTCATCAGAGTCACATCTTGGTGCGTGACCTCACCTTTCAATTGGACAACAAAAGTGACATCTCACTCCAAATTTGAAGTGTTTAGTCAGGAGGCTATGGGACACACACACACACGCACACACACACACAAACACATGCACATGGCTGGACTGGCTATGTTAACAAAGTAGTGTAGAGTTGATAGTGTGATGTCATTCTCTGCTCAGGACACCATTGGGCCTGACATTTACATAGGTTTCTTGTTGTTTGCTGCTATATTAATGTGTAAATATCGCCTATAGCACCTATTCTTGTTTTCTCACAGTAGGTAGGAGAGGAGGAGAGTATGGTACGCCACACCATGTAAATTAGCTGGACTAGGATCTTAATCTCCCCACTATAAAGATGCTCTATGTGGGACCTGACCGTTGCAACCACAAATAGCTCATTAATAACTAAAGAGTACGACTTAGAAGCCCAAAAGCCCTCCATCTTCCTCGGCCTGCCAATGTGAAGCACCATGTATACACCTGGGGCATGTCAGGCTGAACACTTCCTAATGGTGTGAATCAGTGTCTGAGGTATGTTTTCTCTCATTTGGTAGGTGTGTCCCAGGTGTTACCCAATCAGCAGCAGCGTATATGTAAACCCTGCTGTATTAAAGAGGCAGAACGCACACTGGAGCAAACCAAGTGGTTGCAATGCTGCCTAACACACCATTTCCTTTTAAATAAACGTTTTGCAACGTTTGTCAAGGCTGAACGTGGCCCTGTTGTAGATGTGTGTGTATACCCATGTGATTGCCAGGACAGGAAGAGATGTGGGACCAATCAGGTGAAAGAGGCTCTGGTCAGTC
>JAODUH010045429.1:17500-19884 GCA_027564835.1 Typhlichthys subterraneus
GGGACGCCGCAAACACACGGCTGCAGGCTCCGATGCAGGAGTCCAAATGTCAATCACACGGGGAAGCACTAAACCCGCCCCCGAGCGACGCAGATTGGCAGCGCCAGCGGGGGAGAGTCAGACGTGTCAGAATCTGTCAGATACTGATGACAAAACCAAGTCACGGCCACATTATGGACCAGTAGCCTCTCTTCTGCACCTCATATTCTCTATCTATTTCCCTCTGTCTATTCCCATGTAGCCTGTTACAGCATCTCTCTCTCTTGCTCTCTCTCTCTCCTTCTCTCTCCCTATCTCCCTCTTTCTCTCGCTCTCTCCTCTCTATCTCTCTCTCTCTCACTTTCCTCTCTATATCTCACTCTGTCTCTCTCTCTTGCTCTCTCTCACTCTCTCTCCTTATCTCTCTATCTCTCTCTCACTTTCCTCTCTATATCTCACTCTGTCTCTCTCTCTTGCTCTCTCTCTCACTCTCTCTCGCACACTCACTCTTTACTATCTGACTATGCCTGCTGTTTTATTGTATAGTTGCTTAGCAACAGACAAGAGTGTATATGTGTGGGCGATCCACCACACAAGCATGTAATAGCCATAGGTAATAGCCTGCAAACACGCACACACACGCACGCACTCACACAGTTTTTGTAGTCCTAATGAAGTGCGGATTTTACTTTGTCCATTTGTTGCCCCCATAGAACGATGGTCGCACCATGCATCTTTATGACATCATCATTTTTGTTTGTGTGAAATGAAATGACAGAATCCTGAAATAATATAATTTTGATTGAAATGTTTATATGCTCACTTCTCACAATGATGATGAATTAGTATGAAAATATACCAATATTAAGTAAATAAAACAACAAAGCAAATAGCATGAGAAGCTTTGAATCAGCCAACGTAACAATGTTGTATGAATGCGCCTTCAAGTGCAGTCACACTTTACGCCAGTAGGTGGTGCAAGAGACTATGGCACTGCATGACTCTATATTGACTAGATACTGCAGGAGACTACTTTATTAAAAACAAACTGTCGAACAGTACGTCTGGACATTTACATAGAGGCCTACCAGGTCACGGAGCTGAGATAACAAACACTTAATCTCTTGACAGCTAATCTGCGTTTAGCAGTCGTCAACAACACAAAGACCTTACCACCTCACCACTCTATGCTGCTTGGAATCAGTGGAAACTTTTAAAAAACTGTTGAAAACTGTTTTATTTAAGGAAGCTTTTAGTTAGACTGTAGGGTGGTGAGGACGGTCAGACGTCCTGAAATAATATAGGACGTCTGACCGTCCTATATTACGGTCAGACGTAATATAGGACGTAATATAGCACGTTTATGTGCTTTTGTTTGGTTATTTATTTGTGTCATGTGCTGTCTTGTATTTTATATTGCTGTGTATTCCCTATACAGTTGTGAAGCACTTTGTGATTTTTATCTGTGAAATGTGCTTTATAAATACATTTTACTTACTTTACTTACTATGCAAGCGAATCGGAGGCTATAGCCTGTACATTTCCCGTGGCATAAATTGAGCATTTCAAAATCACCATCTTGTTCCTTAGGTGTTCTGTGCAAACAAATGGTGTGTATAGGCTACAACATTGATACCCTAATGCATTTCATTGTCATCATTGCATTTTGACTTGCACAGCAGATGCTAGAGTCTTTGCCAATGTGTCCAATAGACAGAGCAAAGAGGCCTATTTTCATAAAGGCTGGATTATGTACCGGGCACACACGGCCTGGGCCCAGGGACCTCGTGCTGAAAGGCACCCATCCTTGTCTGACCTCTATTATTACAGTAACGTGTTTTTACGCACGTGTTGTGTACATTTATCACACCATTCTCTGTCAACTATAGAGACTATATAGTATATATAGTACTATATAGTGTGTAAAAACAGCAGCCGTTTCTGAAATGCTGGAGCCAGCATGTGTGGCACCAACAGTCATATCTTAGCATCTTGATCTGCCCTGTTCTAATATTTGGTCAAACAGCAACTCAAGCTCTCTACTCCATGCACACTATTGAGTGACATGCAGACACATGATCCACTGATGCTGGGCTAGAAGTTGCATTTTAATAATAAGGTGTACAAGATACATGTATACTGATCATTAGAATTGGTTTTAAGAGCTATTTTGTAGGTTTGTACCTCACACAAGTTGTTTGGGTTGGATAAAACAAAGCCTTTGCAATGCAAATGTGACTTCATATTATGCTTGATATTAACTATTAAAGCAAAGTTGCAGAAATTATGCTGGAAGAAAAGACACTGATCCTATTATATTTAAACATAACAACAGTTAAACCTTAGGTTAGGGAAAAAAAACAGGGAATTAATTAATTAAATAAATAAATAAATAAATAACTATA
>JAODUH010045439.1:0-19883 GCA_027564835.1 Typhlichthys subterraneus
CACTCTCTCTCTCTCTCTCTCTCTCTCTCTCTCTCTCTCTCTCTCTCTCTTTGCTTTACCTTTGTTCCTGTGTCTTTCCTTCACACACACACACACAGTGACAGAGTGAAGAAGTGACTAGTCAGGACTGAGAGTGTCAGTGTCAGTTGGACACTCTTAGAAGCAGACTTTAAGAAGGCCAGTGCTCAATTATGGCTCCATATCAGCGTGCCTATTAGCATTAAGGGTTCATATGTTGAGCGAAGGAAGGCACACTGTGCATTTTAATTTGGTGCCAGAAATGAAGCGTTTTCTTTTCATTTTCATATTTTCCAAACTGGCAAATTAACTTTGGCTTTGATCCCGAGGAGTGGCGCTCACTCGCCCCATCACAACCCAATGAGGAAGTGTTCACCCCCTCTTGGAGACTGACAGTGTGTGTGTGTGTGTGTGTGTGTGCGCGTGCTGGTTTTAGTTTAATAGTTTAGCTGTGCAGGCATGTTTGCACATATACATATACAATATGTGTATATATATACTGTGTGTGTGTGTGTGTATATACATATATATATATATATATATATATATATATATGTGTGTGTATATTTTATAATTTTTTTTAATACAGATGTGTGCTTTCTTACACAGTTCAAAATAGATTTGAGCATTTGTGATTCGAGCAGAAATGTTAACACACTTCGAATCTTAATTGAGAACAACCTTGAAAAAAGATATTTAGGATTATTTCCTGTGGACGGCTATTTTGAAAAATAGACCGGAAGGTGTTTAGGGTAGTTAGCTAGCATGGTCAAATGTAGACAACGAAGCAACTTTAGCCGTGTGCTTTTACAAGAGGACAACCCTTTTTTAAATGAGAATGATAGAAGAATAAAGCAAGGCTTTATCCGTAGACATCCGCACAACTGTTTGAGGTAATGTTAGTTTCTTAGTAACTTTTAACTGACTTCGAAACCCCCACACCCTAGTTAAGCTGGTTAGCCAACGTCACGAACCACTTCAGCTAATGTAGCTACCAAACTTGCTTTGTGTATCAGATTCATCAAGTATAACTATTGCTTTACTCTTTGGTGGCCGCCTATTCATTAATTCTGTGGATTAATATAATACAAGTTACCTACCACTGCCCCACTAGCTAACACCCCAGCTAACGTTATCTAGAAATGCAAATAAAATGTAGGTGAGTGAACTATAGAACAAAACGCTATTACACATTTTACTGGAACTACTACCATAGCCGGTTATGCTGCTCTCCTAAACAAACATTATACAGGTCAGGACAATATTTATTATATTATATATTTATAATAACCGTTTGGTTAGGCCCTATAGCTAACATTTGGCATATCAAGCCTGTTTTGTGTACTACACAACGGTTTCCGTTTTTACATCCAGTCTAATGTTAGAAACATTTCTAATTTTTAATTCTTTCATTCTGTCAGTTTTGTTCTCTTTTATACTTGGATTGAAACAAGGCCTATTGCACACATGAAGTATGGTGTTCAAAAATTAATATGCTTTTTTTTTTTTTTTTTATATATTAGATCATGTCTGCAACAAAGATTGCTTTTCGTCAGCGGCAAAAACATGACCAGAGTAAAGCCTCTAAAGTCATGTCTGGAGAGGTTTCACCGGACTCCAAGTGCCCCATTTGTTTAGACATATTCCATAATATTTCTTATGTGAATCTCTGCCTGCACAAATTCTGCTTCCGTTGCATCCATGAGTGGTCAAAGAACAAAGCAGAGTGCCCACTATGCAAACAACCGTTTAACTCAATCTATCACAGTATAAAGTCTGAAAAAGACTTTAAAAAATATGACCTGCGTCCAACTGATAATGGCTCCTTTGGGAATTTTGGGGGTACACGGTTCCGATACCGCACCACACTGACGGGTGTGCGCACTCAATACGAGAGGCGGACATCCCAACTTCCAGACAATGGAGTCATGTTTGAAGGGCAGGGAGAGCCTGTTGATGAGCGCCAACAGCGTAGCATCAGACGCATGATGATGAGGCAGGCAACCCGCAGGAGAGCTGCCAGTGAGGGCCGGGCGGTGCGTAGCGTCAGAGAGGAAGAAATTGTCGCTTTCCGGAGGGATCTGTACCGACAAGGTGTGAGAGTTCGGAGCGTGCGAGACGGGGGTCGCTCCCGAGACACCACTGCGGAATTCTATAGAAGGAACCCAGCTTGTCTTCATAGGCTGGTGCCCTGGTTGAAGAGAGAACTCGCAGTGCTGTACGGGGAGCACGGCTCTCTGGTCAACATAGTACAGCACGTGATCATGTCGCGCATTACCCGCTATGACATGGAGGACGGTGCCATTCGGGAAGAGCTCAGGCCTTTTCTCCAGGCTCGCACAGAGCACTTCCTCCATGAGTTCAGCAGCTTCGCAAAGTCTCCTTTCAACATAGAGGCCTATGACCAGCATGCTGTCTACGATTGCCCCGGCCCTTCCTCCAATGAAGACTGCAGCTCTAATTCATCGGTGATCGCCATCTCTGAGGACGAGCAAACCTCTGAGGATCTGGACCCCCCAGGAGACTCTCTGTCCAGCGGTGCTCTGAGTCAGTCAGCATGGGACGATGAGACACCCGGGCCTTCCTATTCTATGACCGCAGAATGGAGCAGGGCACCTCCTCTGTCGGTGCCCAACTCTGACTCGGAGAACAGCGTGGGGGAGGAAAGGCAATTGTGTGTTGATTCGCCACAGCAAAGGAGTCCTTCCAACCAAGGCTTCCATCGAGGAAATGTAAACGATGGCGGCGCTTTGTCTTCTGGTGACGATTGTGTCATTGTTGGCTTTGTCAAGCCATCATCTGAGAGAACCCCAGAGCTGGTAAAGCTCTCCTCTGACTCTGAGGAATCTACTCAGGAAGAAACTAAAGAAACCCTTAAGCTTTCTCAGCACATCCGCTTCGCCAGTCCTAGTTCAAGTTCAACTTCCCAGATTAGCCAAATTGATGGATCCGGACGGTTAGAGGGTAAAGACCGAGAGATGCACCGATTGGTGTCAAAGCATAGTCGGTCAACATCTAGCAGACGTGAGTCATCCAGTAAGACTGAGAGAAAAGGCAGAGTCCACCGTGATAAAAATGGGAGGCAACCCGGTAGTCACCATAGATCCAGTGAAAGAAGAAGGTCGAGGAGCAGGGATCAGAGGAGGGGGAGGGGGAGAACCAGAACAACCAGTGCAGAAGAGAGGCATCCCACTAGGGGCCGGCATACTCGCTCCAGCAGCAGGGACTACCATCATGCAAAGTGGGACAGCAATGACAGAAAGTATGACAGTGTGAATTTCTGCCGTTCAAGTGTCATTCATGATTCACCATCCCGTAGATCTCACAGACTGTCTTATAGCCACTATATTCGCGAGAGGGGTCACAGTCTGATACACTACACAGACGTATCTCACTATTCCAGCTCTTGCAGGAACATGGATGAGCGCTCATATTCCGCTTCCCGTTCCTGCAGCAGGGAATCTCATAAGCGGGATCGGAGGCATTCCCGATCGAGGACTTACTCCAGCAGTTGTTCACCTTCAACAAAAAGAACTCATAATGACAAGCCGGGTGGGAAGAGAAAATACAAAACAAGACACCTGGAGGAACCTTCCTCCTCATGCACAAAAGAGAAGAACAGCAAATTAAAAAGTCATGAAAAAGATAAGTTGGGGAAGACGAGCAGAAGTAGTGTGGAGATTGTCGAAGAGGAAAGCTCTCCTGAACTCAGCAGAAAGCGTCACAAGAAAAAGAAGAAACAAGAAAAAAGACAAGAGACGACACAAGACTAAAGAACATACTGAGAAGCCTTCATCCCAAGTTATCACCATCAACAGTGACAGTGAGCTTTCTGTTGATGGTGATGCCCAGACATATCAGGAGAACTCTAACATTATCTCTGGGAACCTTTAAAACAAGACCCCTCTAGATTCCAGTCCCAAGACACATTTTATGACAAATTCATGAATAAGTCGAGTGGATGTCGAATAATGCATTTAAATGCCAGAAAATGTATTTTTACAGTTCAGTAATGTGAAATGCTGTTGTTTTATGAGCAAAGTGCCATTCTGTTGAACAATGAACCATAGTGTTTGAACCCTCATGTGTAGTATCTGTGGTCATTTTGGAAGTTTGTTTTCTTGTTTGCAGGCCGCATTCTCAGGGATATGTTTGACTACTTATTTATGCAACAATGAATTAGTTGTGTTAAGCCTAGTTTGTTCCTGCTGCTCATAGGATTGGTGAATTATTGTATAGGTCATTATAGATTTGAAAACCAATTATAACTTTCTAGTAATGTGTATAGTTCTCTGTAAATTGTATATTGTGTTGTCTTTGTGTAAATGTATAAATACTATAGAGCACTTGCATATTGCACCTGTGGTTTTATTTTTTTGCTAAAATGGATATTTACAGTATGCAAAAGTGATCATTTAATCTCTAAACCTATATATTATCGGAACAGATTTTACATTGCAGTTTTGTTACTTTAATGTATTATATTTATATTTACATACAACTTGCTGGAAACTATGTTGCATACAAACTAATTAAACAGAAGAACTAAATACCACAGCCAAGTTAGCAGCACGCATACACATACCTATTATTTTCCCCCAAAATAAATTAATCATGTCGGCACAATTTTCAAGGAAGGAAGCCGTAAAGACAAACCATTTGCTCCATAAAAACGCTGACACTACCTAATGACGAGAAAGCTATTAGTTTCCAGATAGGTAAGCCATCACTTGAGGGCAGCAGTAGTACTCAAATAAAGCCATCTATCAACTGACTGCATATGGGTTTTCAGTCGTTTTTTTCTTTCTTGTTAGGCTACTTGAAATTATTTAATTCCGATCTAGCATGGCTTTATAAAAGCCTATTGTTAGTGCAATATCCATCCCAATATATTTTATTGTTAACTTATCTTAAATTCTAGGCTATAATAATGAATGTGATGTATTCGTTTAGTGTAACCTTCGCAGTCGACTGTGCATTTATTCTGAAGTACAGAATTCACAGCTCTGTAGCCTACCCACTATCTTGAGCTTCCTTCCAGAGACCACCCCCACAAAAACTGCCGCAAACGTTCCATTTTTACATTTAGTCCATGGCTTCCAACATGCACATCAAGGTAATGACTACAACTTAACGTTTATGTTCTGCTTTCAAAATAGTTGAAATTACCAATAATTAACGAAAGTTAGGCTAAATACGAAGTCAGTGTTAGGCGCAGTTATTTCGCCAAGGAATATACGGCACTCTGTTACAGTAGCTTACTTTCATTATTTATGCTTGCCGTTAACATGTTTTCCTCAGCTTTTTCATTGCACCAAAAAGATACTCTAGATACTCATGCTTTTCCAGCAACGTTTTGCAAGGAGGCAATTGGAAAACTACCGGCACCATACTTAAAAAATGTCACGTGATTGCGACAAATGTATGAAAGTGGACTGCAACTTGGCAGGTGTCGTCAGTCTATTTATAATAAGCAAAATTGCGCGTGTAAATTCGTTATATAGTTGTATTATAAAATGTAATGTATAGGCTATTCATTCGCCGGGGAATAATAATTGAAGTAATATTTTCTTGCTCTCGGAAATGTTTGTTTTTTTTGTCTATAGATTGGAATAATTGGAGGTTCAGGCCTTGATGACTTGGATATATTGGAGGGGAGGACTGAGCGTTATGTTGACACACCGTATGGGAAGGTAAAGAGGGGTTTCTTATCTTTGGACGGTTTTCTGGCGGCAGCGCCATTTTGAGTTGCGCGCGCAGCTCATGCAATTGCATATCGCCCTCTTAAAGACATTATTTCATATTTATGCGTAGCGGACAATCTTCTAGCATGCATGTTGTACCCAATGTCCTCAAAAAATGAATCCCAGTTTCTGCTTATAACGCTCCCACTCAAATACCATACAAGACACGTACAAACACGTTAATTTATGTTTATTTATTTTTCAGCCTTCAGATGCCCTGATTGTGGGGAAGATAAAAAATGTAGAGTGTGTGCTCCTTGCGAGGTAAGAAGGCTTGTGTTGTGGTCAGAGTTTTTAAACGTTTTTCGGGCCAAGGACACTTTGGGCTGATAGAACATGGGACATGGTGGACCCCCTATGATATATCACATATGGTATACAATATGTAGTTGCCGGGTCAACAATAATGTGTAAGGCGGCTTGTAAGGTGCCATGTATAAAAGTAGGACACTAACTAAGCCATTACTGTAAAATAATTTACAGATTATAGCACAAATCGTATTTATGTTGATGTGTATTTTCTGACATTTACATTTTTGGACGAAAATAAGTTTGAGATGAAATAATTTGGAAGACCCCCTGCAGTACTTCTGAGGAACCCCTAGGGGTCCCTGTTAAAGACCTCTGGTTCATATCAAGTGTCATGTTTCAAGCAACATCTAGTGGATGTTAAATCTCAATAGACATGAGGGATGTTTTTTATTTTCTCTGCTTTGAAAAATGCAATCGGAAAAAGTCGGAAATCGAGTATTTACAGACCCTGTTGAATTTGAAACCGTTAAAATGCTGTATTAAGCTAAGCAAAGGTGTCAAACACAGACAACACAAGAAATGTATGTGTTTTAAACTGTCCAGAAAATTAATGTACAGTACTTTCTATTCGTAGGCATGGGAGAAGGCACACTATAATGCCATCCAATGTCAACTACCAGGCCAACATCTGGGCCCTGAGAGAGGAGGGCTGTACTCATCTACTGGTTTCCACAGCCTGTGGCTCACTCAGGGAAGAGATTCAACCTGGAGACATTGTCATAATTGATCAGTTCATCGACAGGTAAGTAGAATAGTAAATAATGTCAGCTTTGCTTAAAGTGTCCATAAAGAATCCATCTTTTGATAGACCCTCCTACACTCCATAGTAGGGCTGTCCCGAATACCATTTTACAGGTTTCGAATACTTGCTTGTATTTCCGAACGAGTATTCGAATACTTTTTTTTTTTTTAAAACACCATTAAAAACACTCCACTATAATTAAGAAAAATATTTGATTCCTAGCTTCAGTGAGCACACATGTAAACATAGCCATGCGCTCAAAATGACCACATTGATTGACACGTCAATTGAGCCAGTCAGAGCTGTCAAGTAGGACATACCTCCTGTATTACCCAATAAGCGTGTGTTGAATGAATAGCTTCACTGTCTTCTTACAAACAGAGCCAATTGCAATCAATTGTGTTGATGACACAGTGTAGGGCAGGCAATTCCATTTCAACATGTGGGTTTATAAGGAGACAGTAGGGATTAATGGGAAAACATGCATGCATAATGTGAAAAAACGAATACTCGAATCCCAATATTTAAATCGAATACATACCCAACGAACGAATGCCCGAATAATCGAATATTTGGGGCCAGCCTTACTTCATAGCTGCCTTATTTTAGTCCATTGTGATTGAAGCCAAACCAACCATTCCGCCAATGATTTGTGTCGTTACTTGCTCTTCACACCCACCTTTTCAATACTGTGCAGTAGGGGAGATGAGCTCAAAACTGGTTGCCACATTGTTCTATACCGGTAATGTGTTTTTCTAAAGACTTGCTGCCAGTACTGTTTTCTTCTCAATAGTTAACTACTGCCTGAATCTACTGAATTATTTGTATGTGTCATGTACAGTATTCATTATTTGTGTGTGTAATTCAGTTGCTAGTTTGATAATACTACTGCTATGTAGTGTCTTAACCACATACATTTTTGTATAGGCCTGCTGTAATACCAATAAGTTCTTTCAAATTGATGTAGAGTTAGACGACCTAGGCATAGTAAATATTAGAATTTACTGTGATGTTGCAGTGCACTGCTTCAGTGCAGTGCAGTTTGGGTGAAACACCCAAAGGGATAAGGCCCTTTAAAGAGGCTGGGTGAAATACCCAAAGGGATAAGGCCCGTTAAAGAGGTTGGGTGAAACACCCAGGGGGACAAGGCCCTCTAAAGAAATTGGGTGGAAACCCAGACAATAATGTTTTTAATTAATTCTATGGTTTTTACCTAGTTTTCCATTGTTTCTTATTTCTACTTGTTTAATTTAATTTGTTCCCTTCATCCTTTGTTCAGATGTTTTTACTGTAAAGCACGTTGAGTTGCACATTGTGTATGAAAGGTGCTATACAAATAAAGTTTATTATTATTATAGTTATTATAGTTTGGAGCACCGAGCAAGTCTACAGAAATGCATTTAACACACCAGCAACTGAACAAATATGCGATGCAGAACCTGTATACAGACTAAAGTCATGGCTTTATTCCTGCTTCAGTTGACTATCCCTGCTGTCCACACGCTGAGCTTTAGAATAACACAGTCTTAAAGGTAGTGTTAGCTATTCTAATTCAATACACTTTTTGTCAAATTCAGCATATATCTTCTCACGATCTGCCAGCTGTCTGTTCTGTTAATGGGGGGAAAATAAGTTATTTCTACACAGTCCTGGCTCTGTAAAGGGGAAAGTGGCTTTAACTGAACGACACAATATTATATTTGCAGTGCGCCAACAAACAGTATTTGCAGTGAATGCGCAATGTTGGGGGTGGAGCATCCCTGGGACCACCCTATGGCACCAAAGGCAGGGATGGTTTGTTCCTTAGGATGATGCACCACCAAAGGGCTAAAGGGAGGGGAGGGAATATCTATCACATTATACGACCTTATGCTAATGCTAGCTGTGACTATTTAACAGTTGTCCTGCCTCTAAATACCTTTATCAAATCAGTGTCAAATGTTCAGTGCAGTACTGACATTTTGTGGTGATTCGTTCTGGTTAAAAATGTCTGAGATTGCTCTCATAGACTTTCATGCTTTATTACAAACTGCAGTTTCTCTATTGCTATGCTTTGGAGAGCATTTGTAGAGATATTGGTCTCTATGTTTCATAGTAGGTGTGAAGTCATCCACACTAGTGTTAGAATTATGATTATGAAATTGAATGTTGACTATTATAATTAAATGCCTCTGTATAGTGAAATCCATCATTCAAGACAATGGCAGTTATTCATTGTAAACTGCTTGTTTGTATGCTGCCATCTAGAGGGTACATTTATTAGTGGTATTGCTACACTATGTGAGGTGATGAGAGATCCAAAAACAAATTGTAGGCTACAAAGCACACACTTGCATTAATCATTTAATTATATTATATAGTTTAAGAAAATTCTAGACTCATTTTATGACACTCATGGACATCTTACATTAAATATAGGCAAATATAAAAACATCTGATTAAGATATATAAATATACTGTACATACATAGATACAATATAGTACAACAGGTATACATTTGAGAAATAATTAAATAAAAACATTTGGAAAATAATTATATTTTGTAAGATTGTCAGGAGGTGAGTCAGGCAAAATTTGTCAGGAGCTGCCAGTGATCAACAGTAACTTCAACGTTTTAAGATAAGACTACAAGGCATATTTCAATATCTTGTCCACTTCCGCTCAGTGGCAGTTTTTATGCAAAGTGTTGCATTATTTTAGCATTGCTAATCTGAAATGTTCTCTCATTAACATGGTACACAGTCTATAACACTGGACTGGCACGCATTCCAGTTTGAATCCTGTTGACATTTTAACCTGGAAAGGAATAGAAGTGCACTGATGGAAACCAAACAAATGAGTGTCAGAAATTACTGAATTGTGTATTCTTCTTCCCACACATCTCAATCACAGGACTCATATTACTGTGTGTCAACAGATAAGGGCAAACACACAGCTTGCCTTTTTTTCTGTGCATATTTGCCAAAGAACTAGTCTGTTAACTGGTACCCTTCACATTCTTGTTCAGCGAGTGAGGTAATTGAAGTGTGAGTGTGTGTGTTTTTATACGAATGACACCCACTTCACTGTGACTTTCGTAGTTTGCCTTGGGTTAAACTGATAGACTGGCTGTCAGAGGAATATTACTGAGATGTTGTACACAGTCGAGGCTTCGTCCTGTCTTCTTTCCCTTCTCTGTTGTATGCATCATTTTCTGTGATGTTCTGTGGCTGTTTCTATTTTTGTCCGCCATCTTTGTCCGGTGTCATTTTGAGCATTTCCCACCTTCGGTGTTGTATTTAATTTTACTTAAGATGGTGTTTGTCCCAAATATTTTATCACGACAACAGCCATAAAAATAATGTGTGCACCTGTTTTCAGTATGAATGGTTTTATTATTCTGAAGGTGAGTGCAGAGCTGAATTGTTTAACAAAGTGAATAAAAAAAAACCTACAGGAGAGAATGCTCCTCTCTGACCCCTTCTTAATCTGTTTGAAATCCAGTCAAATTTGATTTAAACATTATGTATCTTCTTCAAGGACACTACCCTCGTACAGTAATTCTGCAAAACCTATTATGAAATGTTGACTGTGATTATTATTTTCTGAGCAATTATATACACGATCCTCCTCATTATCTTATATTACGTTGATTGCCCTTTCTTTCCTATATTATTATTATTATTATTATTATTATTATATCTCATACGTAGCAGTAACCCCTACCCTGTACAAGGGCAGACATCATCTATTAGTCTGAAATGAGGAAGCAGAATGTTGAAACTTGTTTGGACTTGTCTCTCATCACGTGATAATATTTTTACTCATTTTGTCTACACTAAAATGGCTCCTGATAATAGCCACATTACCGAAATATACAAATATTTAATCCTCTGAATCTTTGTATCAGCTAGTTTTACTTGTATAAGCCACCTTTTCTCCCCCGGTGGAGAGTGTTCATTTGTGAAATCAGGCTGTTGCAGCACATGGCTAAAATGAAAACTGAGGCATTGTGAATACTCCTGGGACTGGATGATTGCGTGATTGTGCCCTAGTGCTGTAAGACACTCTTATTTGGGACTTGGGATTTGTGAAACCCTTGACAGTTCAGGCCTGTAACTCTGGCCATGGTGTGTCTCAATTGTGACATAGCAGGAATGTTTTAGACATTTGATAATGATGTGACTGTATCAGCTGCAGTCACTCTGAAATGTAGCTCCGTTAGCCTGGAACTAATTAAGAACATGACAATGTATTTCACATGGTCACATCCACCACCGATGTTGCTTTTTTAATGAAGCACTAGCAGCCATGGCTATCTGAATCTGCTTATGTGGGGATTACTAACACCACATTGGTCATGTTGTGTCTGTGACATAGTTCAAGATGTCAGTGGAGATAATGGGTGTCAAATTAGGTTAATCGTCTTTTTCTAAGAAAGCCCAAGCACTTATGCCATATTTTTGCCAATAGTTATATGTTTTTTTTTTTGTGTGCGTGCTACCGCCATCAAAACTGTAATTTAGTGCAAATGAAATGTATTATTCATTGTACTAGAGGTCAACTTTTTGTTAGATATATCATAAGAAGCAATTGGCAATATATGGGAACCAGATCTCCCTGGCATGTTTTCAACACATGCTTCTGTGTCCTTCACTGCCTTAATCAGGACTACCAAGAGAGCTCAGACACTGTTTGATGCGCAGCCCAGCAGTCCTCCAGGCGTCTGTCACATCCCTATGGCAGAGCCCTTCTGCAACAGGACCAGGGAGGTGAGTGTGTGATGTGTGTCTGGCCCCATCACGTTCACACCACAGTCACTCCCAGAGGTTTTGTAGACCGCATCACAGTGGGCTGTTTAGCCTATCACCATTCATTTAATACGTAGACATACGCGACTTAAATTAACATAAGAAATTCCGCTTTGCTTAACTTTTGTTCTCGTATCGCCGGGGTGCTTCTGATCCAGCACTGACTTGTATTTATTAGGTTTATGTGTTTCTCATTATTCAGCTTACCTGTGCCGATTCAAATTTTCTGTTTGTGATAGGCCTAAGCAAACCACAGTTTTTTGGTTTAGTTTTACAAATTTCCAGTTGATATGAATATCACCAAAATGCCTTATGATTGACAGATCTCCAAACTCTTAAAATGAAAACGGTGGTGAATGGAATTGCATGATGCTGAAATAAAAAAATACTGGACAAAATGAAAGGAATCTAAAAGTAGTACAGCGTCAGTTTTGAAGTAACTCTTCAAAGCTAACATGACATTTAAATTCAAGTCAAAATGGAACTTCCAATTGAATTACATTTTATTGTCAATGTTCTAAATTAGACGCCTCTGAATTAGATTTACCAGTTTAGTTTTAATTACATTTTTATAATATCTACACCTCATGCACACACACACACACACACCTTTGACCAAAGCATATTTTCCCCCACATCTCACTCGGAGAACTCAAATTTTTTATTTTACACTCTTTCAAATGTGCATGAATTTGCCTTACAGAAATGATATAACTGCCAACCAATTGTTTGCCCTTTTGGCTACCCACTAACGACAAGTGGTTCATAAATAAAGGGCTGTCGTTGCTGCTGTAGGTGTTGGTGGAGGTGTCCAAGAGCCTTGGCATCAAGTGCCATCCACGAGGCACTATGCTGACTATTGAAGGGCCTCGCTTCTCCTCTCGGGCGGAAAGCCTGATGTTTCGCCAGTGGGGGGCCGATGTCATCAACATGACCACTGTGCCAGAGGTGGTCCTGGCCAAGGAGGCTGGCTTGTGCTATGCCAGCATTGCCATGGCAACAGATTATGACTGCTGGAAGGAGCACGAAGAGGCGGTATGTGGAAGTACTGGGGGCGAATTTAATAGGATCAAAGGAATATTTTTTATATATATAGAAAATAACAATATGGGCTGAAACTATTTGATCCGATGAATCCAATATATTTTGCTATATTAAAGAGTAATTATTCTTGTAAACGTAGTTAGCTGGAATTATGTAGTCATCGGGGTAAACGGCTACCACCAGGCAGTCGCTGTCTGCTCTCTGTGTGTGTGGCGCTGCATGTAGTGCTGCCTGCGATCAGTCAGAAGAGCGCAACACGGGTTTACTGTCTTATGTCAGCAACACGTGTGTAAAAACACTATTATAGCGGTCTGAAAAATTATCAAAGTTAAGGTCATATATCCCACGATAAGTCGATATAGTAATTATCGTGACAGTCCCTATATACTTGCTTTTGTGCAACACGACACGCAGACAAGCAGCTGCGTCGCGAAAATAATTTTTCATATACTTGCCTGAGTACCTTGCGTGTGCTTGGAGGTTTTAAAATATTTCCAGTAGGGGGCAGATCAGGGCCGAATCATCCCTGGCTGAAACCGGAATACTTTCCTTGACTACCTTGTAATTTCCACAACAATAACAACATGTGAAAATGCATGGAGACATCATATAGATGTTAGGTAATGAAAAACTAGGCCTAGGGTTGGGCCAATATACAATGCCATCGTCCATCGCCGATGGCTAACAGGCATCACAATGTTTTGCAGGCATTGTGATTTAACAAATACATTTGTTAAATGTATATGTTAGTGGTGAAAAAGTGTCAAAGCAGCATTCAGACAAAGCTATAAATATATAGTGACACACTGCGTAATACGCTGTTTACGAGGCTCGCAGAATTGCTGTGATACGGTTCACCTACTTCTCTTCTTCTCCTCTCTCTCTCGAACACACACACGCGCAGATGCAAAATACACTCGTGCCTTGGCTATATCACAGTCTCGATGTCTACATGCAATCAATGCGTTATGTTAACAACAGCAAAAGGAAACAACTTTATTGTTTACTGCTCTTGCTCACTCACTTTGCTTTAGACGATGGTGCTTACCGTGATATGGTTGTTCACTAGCTGTCCATCTTTTGCGCAAATTATATATATAATAAGTGGTGTGCACAATATATATAAATTGTGCACACCACTTTAGAAGAGTCGTATTTCATTAGATAGGCGATAAACTCAAAGTAGATACTGATAGAAGTGGAACCATTTTTACCGACTACATTTGCCGACGCGGATGCCGTTATTACAGCATCAATATGACTAGACCAGACCAGGCCCACGCATAGGGGTTAAAAGGAAAAGTAAGGAAACGCGTTGAGTAGGAATAGACATAAAATATATGTAGCCTACTGCCTGACCTGTTTATAGTAATGTATTAACTACTACTTTATTTTCATAGATTATTATCTATGAAAATAAAGTAAATAATAAATAAATAAATTTATAATTATAGCTCATTTTTTTTGTTTGAAGTTTAATAAAGCACGTTCATGCGCTGTATTGCATCATACGTACATGTAGCGGTAGTTTCGGAGGATGCGCACAAACTACGCTCCGAATAAACGCATGATACGTGCCCGATACGCCTGGTAGCCATTTTCCGTATGCATAATTAAAAGTACATAACGGGCTTTACACCGGTTACATACTGGATGCATATTTTCCCTACGTTGTTTTTTTTACCCAACCACAATGCAACATTCTACGCGACAACTCCTGATTATAGGTGGTAACCATGGTGATGCTAGCAGGTCCCATGACCGTTACTTGTAAGCTAACTTAATGAAACTGATATTGCTCCAAAATGTGGTTAATATTATAAGAGTACAAGTTTCGCCAATAAAATGATTCACATCTATATTAAGGGTACAGCCAGGTCACGTTCACGCATGCATTTTTACTGCATGCGTTGGGTGTGCGTAGCCTTTCACCTGGCGCTTTTATTGTCACACCCATCCCTCAAGGGAGCAGTGGGCAGCCACTATGCAGTGCCCGGGGACCACTGAGGCCACAGTGCTATCCACTGGGCCACCGTGATGCTATATCCTACAATAGGCTATACCTGTAGAGAGAGTCATCATATTGCACACCATTGTCTATCAATTTGCAGACAAATGAAGATGAGCTAGGCTAGCAATATATGTATTCTACAACAGTAGAATAGATTGTGTTTTGGCCATGAAATTAACTTGTGTCTAGCCACATATCGGTAAATGTGACTCTGCATTGAATAATGCTTTTTACAATGTTTACCAGGGTGATGGTGATGTATATGAACACATAGTTGTTAAAGATTGTAATACTGGAATTACTTAATCCTTCCATTTTTTTTTTACATGTTGTAGAATTCTCTGCACATGCCTGCTTCAGTATACACTATTGTTAAATATTTGGCTTAAATTGTTGTTTTCATACTAAACTACAAGGCAAACCAATAACTAAAATGTTAATGTCATTAACGCATAACATGTTTTTTTTTTTTGTGACCTTGAACTGTTTGGGGCTAGATTTAATAATCGGCGATGAAACGAGCCCAAACCTTAACAGCCTTCCTAACTGCTGGCCACTCATCGTGCCAGACGATACGTTGTGTGCGTGGGGAGTTTTGGTTCAATGCTCCTGCCCAAATCACAACTCTACTTCCGAGTTCCTGCAGCTGACCTCTCTTCCCCCTCCTGTTGCAGAATGCTAGCCACATCCTTCCACCTCCTCCGCCTTCACACTACCTCCTGCCCCCCACCCCCCACCCCCACCCTTCTCTAGGCGCCTCCGGTGGAAGGCTTGGCAGAGGAGGCTGAGTCATACTGAGTCATCTTAAAGTCCTCTCTCCGAGCCCTGGGAATACTGCAAAAACATTAAACCAGTCAGTCAGCAGTCAGTCAGTCTAGGATTCTAGGGAAAATGCACAAGGGTTCAAAATGGTTTAAGCACATAAATGCAACAGGGACATTTCTTGCAATTAGCAGTTAGTTACTATGATTAATATGATTTGATGACACATTGTGACTGGTGAATATGAACAGTATCATGAATGATGTTACTCCCACGGCTATAGGTCTGTGTTGACAACGTGTTAAAGACGATGAAAGAAAATGCCAACAAAGCCAGCAGTATCTTGCTTACCGTAATACCCCAGATCTGTCAAATGGACTGGACTCCAACAATGAAGGCATTGAAAGTAAGTTGACAACACTCACATTTTGACAAGTATTTATTAACTTTATTGTTCTCTGCCAAAATTTAGCTCATATTTAATAGAATAATTAAACTACTGCAACACCTACATGAAGGTAATACTTCTGTTAATAGATGATATCAGGTTAGGGGCACGTACCTGTATGCAAAACAAATGTACGTAGATTAATTATAAAAAGCATCTGTGGTGGTATGTGCTTCATGGTCAGTTAATGTCTAAAACATTTTTTTATTTATCAAAGATTAAGAAAAATAATTTTTAGGCTCCTGTAAACTCAGTGATTCAAGAATATGGCAGCAGAAAGTGTATGCAATGGGCCTTAACACGTCAGCATTTGGTTATCACCACATATTGCCATCATTTCCTGTTTTTATTTTTTAAATATTGCAAGTGTATTTCGTTCTTTGTTTTACAGTCTGCAGCACAGTCATCTGTAATGCTACCAAAGCACTGAGAATAGGAGTCAACAAAGCACTAAGAAAATTAATCTTCCATACCCATCTCTATCAACCTGCATTCAGCCTTCCGTGCTTGAGAATTTGTAGTTGATCACAAGAAAGTGCCTGACTATGCAGTGCTTGTCTTTAGCAGCTGCAGATGGAATGAGTGCATTTTGTTATGCCTTTCACATTCTGAGGGTTTCCTGATTACATTGACAGTATGTTGTAATTATGACAGTAGTGATGATGTCTCCAATACAACCCTCACGCATGATTCTTTTTCTAGATCAGCTAGATTAAGACGTGAAACATTTTGACATATTACATGAATGTGTTTCAAGACTATACATTTATTTTACATAAATGTAGTTTTAATAATACAGTCAGCATGTGGAATCTTAACTTGAGACCAAGTTGCATGGTTACAAGTAAACATGGTTCAGGGTTTTCCATGCATCCCTGTTTATTTACTAGGCCTACTGGTTGATTGTTTTATTAATAAAGAAAATATTTCAATTTTTTTTTTTTTTTTGAAAAAAATGTAGTCATGTCAATTAAGGTTATTTTCTGTATTATCAAGATAATGTACATTCGGAATTAATTCCAGTCAGTCAGCGAAACAAGTGTACGTACCTGTATATTGCAAGTCAGTAGGCTTTCCATTTTTTAAGTGAGATGTTAATATTTGTAATATTGTATGCTCATTGTTAAATTGATACTGTAGACCTAATGACCTTGTGCTAATAAAATAAACTACCAATATTTGTATACGTAGATCTGAAATGCTCACTTGACTCGTATGGATGTGGTCACACTGAGTAACCATTTTCATAATTTTAAATGTGTCTAAATTATGGTTAAAATAAAGTCACGATTTAGGTTTAGCCGTTTGTCTACATGGCAAAATTATTGTTGTACAAATAAGTCTGACTGACACTCATGGTTGGTAAATCGCTTATTATAAAGCCTCAATTTTTATTAAATGCCACAAATAGAAATTGTAGTTTCTTTAGTATGGTGCACATAAGTAAGCCAGCCTATACTCTATCCATCTAAATTTGTTGTTATGGGCATATGGCCTTCATTATATGTCCATTAGTTTTTTCATTTAAGTTATGCTTGCATTATTTGTATACTGAATCACGCTTTGCGTTGTTGCATGCTTTAAAGCATGTGATTCTACAAACTATTTTTATTTGCTGCTCTTAATGACAAATGTTCAGCACCCACAAATGTCCAGTACAATCAGAATTGCAGTTTTTAAATAAAAGTACTAGGCCTACTCACAGAAAACTTCCTGTTTCATACAGGCAGGACACATTTATACAAATAATGTATTAGAAAACTATTTGTAGCATGCATTTTTCTTTTGATAATTTCAAATATGCAGTATTGCATTTGTTTTACAGTCAACAGCACAAATGTATAATGTTACCACAATATTATAACCTTAGAAAATTAATCTTCCATATAGCAATCAATCACTCATTCAGCCTTTCTGTCCTGAGAAATTGTCAGTGAATCACTGACACATTGACATACTAATTCATGGCTAGGGCATCTTAAAACTATTGGGTCAGGGGTCATGCACCCCTTGAGAATTCAATAGAGAAGTCTACAAATAAAGAAATAACTCACCATCCAATAAACATTAACAAAAAGCACAGACGTAGCATAGCAAACATGTTATAAGCACTTAAGAACATTAAAACAAATGCTGATTACTGTGCTGAACAAATTCAAGGTCAAACTGCAATTAAAAAGGTCAAATGTAGAACTATCTAATGGTGTCCATGTATTAAACCTACTCCACAGTTGCGGTTTTAAAGACAGTGAAACGACAAGACCGACATTGAAGAACAAATAGATTACCCTATGCAAATTAAATTCAACACAAATATGCTGAGAAGAAGGATCTCTGGGGCAGGGATAGATGTTTCCTACAATGTTAATTTTTTTTTGTGTGTAATTTGGGCGCAGTGCATCCCGCGAGGTCCGTGAGCTGCCTAGTCCGCGCTTTGCTTGGCCAGCCGTAAAGGCGTCTTTGCGCGGAGCAAGACAGGGGACATCGTGGGTTCAAGGGGGCAGGGTGGGTTCAAGGGGGCAGGGTGGTCAAGTGGTGTAGGTGTTGGGCTCCCAGCCGGAAGGTTATGGATTCAATCCCCGGTGTTGACCTACATGTAAGCATCCTTGAGCAAGATGCCTAATCCTTAACTCCCGGTGGTTTGTCCCTTGCATGGCAGCAATTCGCCATCGGTGTGTGAATGGGTTAATCTGAGACAAATGCGCTTTGAGTGACCGAAACGTTAGAAAAGCGCTCTGCGGTGGCGAGTAGAAGAGCGAAAGAAAACCGCAAAAACAGAGATGACTGTTTTAGATGCCAAAAAGGCCTTATAAACAACAAATGTGATGTTTTCAAGATTGCGGTATCATACGGGAATTGAGTCAGTGATGATGATATTGCCGTTACCATAATTTCCAACCGTTTCCAAATTTCAGGTGGGATTCCATGTACCAACATCAAATGTCCCGTGCACCTGAAATTTTGAAATTAATGTTATATTTTTAGCCTCGTCTCTGCAGGCATATATTATGCTGGTTTTAATAACTGACGTTACTTTCAGTTTTTATTTAATGTTTTAGTAAGATATACTTTTTGTCTATAGGCTATGTGAATGTAAGACAAAATTCAAATTGCCTCAAATTTCGGCGCATGAGTCCATAGACCATAATGGGCATTCCGTCATTGTTCTAACAGAACCTGCTTTCTTATGATTGGCCTTTAGTATTAGTCTATGGCCAATTACGCTACTGACAAGACAAATATGTCAGCTATAATTTTAAGTCGCTTTATAAAACGTCTAATTAAATAAATAACAGTTTCGCGTCAGGCATAGAGCCTAATGCCGCACACACAAAATATATGCTAGTCTAATTGTAGGCCTATTGGCACGAACAATTCTTTTTGCAGTGACTGCTTTTTGCTTTTGATTATAGTGGGCTATTGAACAATATGCTTTAGGCTACCGTTGTGCTTAAATTAAGGCCTGTCGAAAATACGCAAAAGTATGTCTATCAAGCGCAGTTGGTTTATTATGCTCAGCTTTTGTTTGATGTTCTGGTTATTTTCGTAAGCATAGGCTTGGCTCATATTGGCTAAATGTACCAGATTCTGCTGTAGCATCTCATGCCTAATTTTGCAGAAACAGTGGGCTAATTGTCAGAATAGCTACATCCATTTCAGCTATAGCGCTGCTTTGAATTAATAATACATTTCATAATTTGTTTGCACGTCTACATTTCAGAAACGTCCATTTAGCTAAATTACAGTTAACAGGCCTAGGCTGCTATCTATAGTAGCTACAGGCCATATCTTTAGTCTATTATTTTAAATGTGATAACCATTAACGCTGGACTATCTATAGGCCTGCATATCCTACAATATCCTTGCGGTCATGAAAGATCAAATGCAAATGGATAAATTCGGTATGTTGGTTAGCCTATCAAGTAAAATATGGCTGTAGCCATTCACCAACATGCCAGAAGTTAACTGGAAAGATATATATAATATATATATATAATATATATATATACAT